>OX328098.1:62583228-62737101 GCA_946811185.2 Hippopus hippopus | reverse complement strand
CAATTTTTCATGTTACTGGAAGTAAATTTTGACGTTACTGGAAGTAAATTTTGTTGTTACTGGAGGTAAATTTTGATGTAACTGGAAGCACATTTGCATGTTACTGGAACCTGTTTTTGCAATTCCCAAGTTTCCCTTTATATTTCAATGTAAAATTGCAAAAACAGGTTCCAGTAACATGCAAATGTGCTTCCAGTTACATCAACATTTACCTCCAGTAACAACAAAATTTACTTCCAGTAACATGAAAAATTGAATCCAGTTTTCCCTATATATTTCAATGTAAAATTGGAAAAAACAGGTTCCAGTAGCATGCAAATTTGCTTTCAGTTACATCAAAATTTACTTGCAGTAACATCAAAATTTACTTCCAGTAACGGCTAAATTTACTTCCAGTAACGTCAAAATTTACTTCCAGTAACATGAAAAATTGAATTCAGTTTTCCCTATATATTTCAATGTAAAATTGCAAAAAAAGTTCCAGTAACATGCAAATTTGCTTCCAGTTACATCAAAATTTACTTCCAGTAACATCAAAATTTGCTTCCAGTAACATCAAAATTTGCTTCCAGTAACATGAAAAATCGAATCCAGTTTTCCCTATATATTTCAATGTAAAATTGCAAAAACACGTTCCAGTAACATGTAAATTTGCTTCCAGTAACATCAAAATTTACTTCCAGTAACATGCAAATTTGTTTCCAGTAACATCAAAATTTGCTTTCAGTAACATAAAAATTTGCTTCCAGTAACATAAAAAATCGAATCCAGTTTTCCCTATATATTTCAATGTAAAATTGCAAAAACACGTTCCAGTAACATGCAAATTTGCTTCCAGTAACATCAAAATTTACTTCCAGTAACATGCAATTTTGCTTCCAATAACATTGAATTTTACTTCCAGTAACATCAAAATTTACTTCCAATAACATTGATTTTTACATCCAGTAACATGCAAATTTACTTCCAGTAACATCAAAAAATGAATCCAATTTTCCCTATATATTTCAATGTAAAATTGCAAAAATAGGTTCCAGTAACATGCAATTTTGCTTCCAATAACATTGAATTTTACTTCCAGTAATATCAAAATTTACTTCCAATAACATTGATTTTTACATCCAGTAACATGCAAATTTACTTCCAGTAACATTGATTTTTACATCCAGTAACATGCAATTTTGCTTCCAGTAACACCAAAAAATGAATCCAATTTTCCCTATATATTTCAATGTAAAATTGCAAAAATAGGTTCCAGTAACATGCAATTTTGCTTCCAATAACATTGAATTTTACTTCCAGTAACATCAAAATTTACTTCCAATAACATTGATTTTTACATCCAGTAACATGCAAATTTACTTCCAGTAACATTGAATTTTACATACAGTAACATGTAAATTTGCTTCCAGAAACATCAATATTTCAATCACATTCATTCTCACACCATTCTCCCTATTCTAATATCCGTAAGGTACTGTGTCATAGTTCTCTATTCTTCTACGTTTGGTGTATACCATTTGATATCTTTTTTCTTCTGCTCTGTTGTATAATTTTCGTTTACCTTTGTCTCTACATATTTTGCTTGGGTTTGTGACAGTGATGTGTGAGGTGCCGTGTGTGTCTGTAACGATATGTTTGACGCTTTCAAAATTGATGAGTTGTGAGTTGGTGTAGTGCAGTGTGAATCCTCTGACTTTACACGTTTCTTTGTTGGTGTTTGTTTTGTATACGTAGTTTTTTGGACTGCCAGACACAAACTCTACAATGTGCTCACCCTTGTCTAATTCATCGGACAATTCGCCCAAGTAGTCCCCTAAGGGTGGGTCTACCTCTCCAGGTCTACTCAGGTAAATGACACTATCTGTATCGTAATACAGTACTCGTCTGTCTGATTGTTCGAGCACACTGTACAATTTGAGCCTGGCCCAGCACATGGTAAAGGTCGCCGAGTATATGTTTGTGTTGTTGTCTTCAGGCAGGCAGTCCTGTTTGTATATCCATTCAATTTGTAGCATGTTATCTGTTAATATGTGAAAGTTGAGAGGTTGTTTTAAGGGATCCGAGAATAATTGAAAGAATAGGTTGACCTGACTATCCGTAAAGATTTCTGTCTGGCGCATATTGAGCCTCTGTCCAGTGGTTTCCTCCCAGTGGTATATTTCGTATATGTTTTTAAGTTGGTACCCTAGTCTAAGAGCTGTGTGTATCTCCGGCGTGCACCACGTACCAGTCAAAACTCTCTCGTCGTCCAAACAGGTGCAGGGGTCAGGATTCTCAGTATCCCGTGGGTCACCCTAAAATCTTGACCAGAGATTTTGGGAATATAAAGGGAATTTCAGTTTGCCATTTGATCTGTTCGGGAGGACTGGGTGATACAGTCCTCTTTTGGGGTAATATCTTGACTTTAGCAATACCAAAATACTCCTTTATATTCCCAAAATCTTTGGTCAAGATTTTAGGGTGACCCACGGGATACCGACAATACTTATTCACCCAAGAATACAAGCTCGTGAAATCCACGTACTTGATCCTTTCCTGTTCTTCCGTTTTACGATAGAGTTGACTCGCATTGGTACGCCCGCCGAAGAAGCTCTCTCTAGGGTCCAATCTCTCTGTCATGTCTAACTGTTTGATGAAGGTTCTCAATTCTGAATCTTGATGTCGTTCTTTTTGAAATTCATGGTCCCAAATGCACACGTATTTCATGCCTAATTGTTCTAAATAAGCTTTCTTTTTCATAGTCAGGGCATACAATTCATCCAGTGACTGGTGGGTTAGGGGGTGACTCTTTTCTTCTCTATTATCTGAGAAACACACAGGGCAGCCATGAAACACGCAGCCGTGGTACTTGTACGCAGTGTGTGTTTCTGCGCAGTACCCATCAAACTTGTATCGAGTTCCAGGGATGGTCTTTTACCCTTCATTCAATGCATGTTGAATATGTACCTTGTCTTCCAGTGACGGTGCCGAGTTCTGTTTTTAAGCATGTATCTAAATAGTTTATGCTCTAAGGTCTTTATAAATCTTTCTGCAAAGTTTGCTTTGGTTTCTGCGTTCAGGGCGTAAGGTGGTGAATGTTTTGACCGCGTAAATATTCATTGACTTTCTTACTTCGAAACTCCATGACTCTGTCAGTGCGTACAGTGTTGGGTTTCCTCTCCCCCGACAATATATGTGTCAGAGCGTACGTGACATCGATCCCCTTTTTACTTGGCATCAGTTGGGCATGTGCAAATCGAGAAAAAATATCTATGCAAACAATGACATACTTGAACCCTTCATTATATTTGGACAAGTCCATCATATCCATCATGTCTATATCCCATTGACTGTCTACACCGTTCACAATAACTCTGGACCGTTTAAACCGGCGTCTGGCCCCCTCTCGTTAAGGAATAGGACTCTTGATCTTGTAACCATTTTCTTATTCTGTGTCTACCAATGGTGTTTTTTCCTTGGGCCTTTACATACTGATATAATTTCTCTGGACCTAAATGACTAGCACGGGACTTTGGGTCGAAATAAAGAGTGGACAAATAGGTGTTCCAGTCTGACATCTTTTATTAATTTATACAAGCATAATGCATTCTTACAACAAAATAACTATAATACAACAGAATATAAAGGACGTCTATTTTCCTCTAAATACAAATTTAAAATATCAATAAGTCTCTCAGCACCCTCTCTGGCTTCTCGTCTTAATTGCCTACATCTCCACCACCACTCAAAGTCATTTATCAACATCACCGCCACAAAAACAAGTCCGAACATGTCTATCGTCTCACAAATAAATTGGCTCCAGTGTTACTATTTGACCCAAATCCAAAGGATGGGATATTTCCACCGTTTTGTCCAAATGAAGGGGTGAATCCTGACGCTGTCTGATTGTTCTTGCTCGCTGTCTCAAATCTAAAGTCACCTACAGGTTGCACCAAGTTCTTGTTTTCGCTTTTATAGCCAGTCATTTTTAAGTAAATACACGTTGGAAACCATTTTTCGTGTTCTACCCAAGGGTCGTCCGTCGATTCCCAGGACATAACGTTGACTGAACAAGCGAAGCAAGTAACCTTGTCGCTACTTCCAGTGTAATAAAAGCCGGCTTTCGATAAGGAAACGCGATCTGGAGTTATCTGCTTTGACCAGTCTTGAAACGTTCTTAATCTATCTTCATAAAACATCATATTTGGCTTGGAAAACTGGTTCACTTGTACCGAATCACTCTGCGTAAACAGATCCATGTTCATAGTTCAAAGTACTTTTCAGAACTGACAACTGGAAGAAAGCAGAGCCCAATTTATATAAAGTGCCTGTCGCTGATTGGTTGTTATTTTTAGAAATTCTCCGTTGTCTTCTGTCCCGTCTGTTACTTCTGGAGAGTTGAAAGGGGTATTGTCCTGATATCCTGCTTAAGTCAGACACTCTGACGACTTGCAAAGGGATTACCTTGGGGAGTTGAAAGGGGTATTGTCCTGATATCCGGTCTTATATCATTAGAACCCAGACTGAGGGCAATGGGTCAAACCATAAAGCATCGAGTACAATTCATATTTTATTTCATCATACAATTCAATAGAATCACATGACATACATACATTAGTATATACAGTACATTCATGTCATACATGATCAACTTCACAAATATATACAAATAAATTTGAGTCTGTTTTTTGGTGTGCTTTTCTTGCCTTTTAGATAAGAGTCTGATTTCCGATTGGTACGCTATATTTAGTAACAGTTTCTGATTGGTCCGCTGTATTTAGTAACAGTCTCTGATTGGTTACCAGTTTGTACAGTCATTGGGGTCACATTCTGGGCACTGTAGCATCCCTATCTGGTTCATATGGTCCGACTGTAAGTAACACGGGACCACTGCGTCTAGTTCGGGTAGGGTCTTTCCAATCTCAGGTATCAGGTCTTTGAGGCGTTGATATTCTAGTGGTCGTAAACACAACCCCTTTTTTGTGGGTACTACTTTTTCTTTCGGTTTCCAATATTGTCTCATGTCCACACATTTGCTGCCTTCAGTTATTGTACAATATACATTGCCTCCCAAGTGACAGTTGTAGTCCGTTTTATCTGTCAATGCCTGATCCACGTATTCTATAGTGTCGACCCAGTTTTTCCAACGCATCAGGGTTAAACTGATACCTTTCTTGGTGGGTTTTTCGTCTTGCCATTCTCTTAAGTCCACTCGCCTCACCCCCTTCCATTCTGTCACCTGTACTACACGTCCATTACCCAAGTTTCCTCTGAAAATAGACATGTTGTCAGTTGTAATTCTGAAATCAGAATGAAGGATAAGGGCTGTTTTTCTTATTTATACACATTCTGATCTATGTTCATTTCCTTGGTCTCTCATTTGATTGGTCCGCTATATTTAGATATGTGATCATCAACTATATTTAGAGTCATTACATCACTGATCTCTATTCTTATTGGTCCGCTTTATTTAGAAAAATTATGTCATACCTATATTTAGATGTAGGATAACTTTATAAAGTAATATCTTTCACTATGTATAAGTCATTGTGGTTCAATGGGTAGTGGAAAGCGTTCTAGACCTTTCTAACGAGCCTAAATTCATTCAAATCGGTCAAGGCATAAGGGAGTTAGAAGCATTTTACGCATGAGTGAGTTTCCTTCCGGTTGGTTGATGTCATCGTGTAGGTCTCGGTGAGACCTTTCCAACGGTACAACAATGATCAGAATCTGACCAGACATAAGGGAGCTAGAGCAATTTAAAGATTTTGGATTCCTTTAAGGGGCAGATAATAAGGGGGAGAATCAGCGAGATCAGACCTTTTCCATGATACTCATGGGATACCGATCAGACTTGAACTAAATGAAATATAGTATTTCCCGCCGCCATCTTGGATCGAGGTGTCTGAAACGCTCACCATTGCATAGACGAGCAAGAATGATGCTATTTAGACACCAAGATTGTCGAAATCGGTCAAACACTAAGGGAGCTAGAGCAATTTAAAGATTTTGGATTCCTTTAAGGGGCAGATAATAAGGGGGAGATCACTCGAATCATATACGACAAACTTTAAACCGATGTATCTCGAGAACTAATAGAGCTAGACCCCTATATGTATATATTTTCTGAATCAGCGTGATCAGACCTTTCCAACGGTACCAGTCGGAGTATATTGAATTTTGAGGGTTTAAATCCGCTCTAATGATCTAGTTCCACACTGCTTAAAAATCGAACCGTGAACCTAGGGTTCAAATGATAGCTGAGGATCTGTTCTAACGTTTGAGATGGTTTATAAAAAAGTGGCAGTGTAAACAGTTGTTCTAGAAGCTAAAAACGGTTGCGTGGTTTAACAGTTTTATTTGGTTTTCAAAGGCCTTTAATATTTAAGAAAAGTAGCCTGAATACAGTGTATCCCCAGATGATGAACCCAGACTGGACCCAGACAACTTCTGAGATGGAATCGTCGAAAGAAACGAGAACTAAAACTTCGGTAGATCCCTCAAAATACTACCTACCATCGAGCTATAAGTTGCAGCAATTTAGGGGAATTTTTCCGATATTTTAAAGATCTTGTAAAAACATTGTCCCACGTTCTTTTCAAAATGAAATTAAGCCTAATCCAAGTCCACCAATATTGACGTATAGGGCGCAACAGCCCTGAAAGACTCCTTTTCATGTAAGCACTTGGTAAAACTTGTTCATTCTTGCTTTAGCTACTGACAAGAACAGATCTATTTTAAATTTTTTCTCAAAATGGATTTCAAGACCATATTTACCGGAATTAGCGCACTATATTTCTATATTGAAGTGTGTATTGGGGAATTAAATGCCTTTTTGCAGGTTGGATTTGGAAGTTATCGATTTGGTAAATATTTTTATTATTTAATTATTTCCATAAAATTTAGAGGCTGTGATTTTGTCATTTGAATGTATGCAGAACAAGAAGGATATTAGGTAAAAAATCTGAAATTTAAAAGTGTACTTATTTATTATGTATAAAATTCGTAATTGCATACTAATTGACCAGTTGAGATGAAAAATTATATTTCATGTTATATTCACCTGCATTTTGTCTAAAGCCTTACCTTAACATGTAAAACAGATACTGAAAGTGAATCTCAATAGGCCATTGTCCGTACTTCCGTCACTAAATAAACAAAAATCAGACAGTGTGTCGACATTAACAATAGCTTATAAAACGTGTTCAGACACGTATGTGGATTGACGCATGCGCGCGAGTCATATCGGAAATACTCTTTTGTCATTTGAGTTCAGGACGTTGAAGAAACAACATTGAAGGTACCGTTTTTTTTTTTTACCGAATTTTTGTAATTCTTTGTGAGAAACTTCAAAGAGCATGGATGTGTCGTTAGACCGACTTAACCTTATAGATTTGACCGAGGGTCGTAGTAAGGTTAGGAATCGGCTCTTTGACTTGGTGTGGCGTTAAAGATGAGTCTAAGTGGGAAAATCTCCGTCTCGTAAAAGGGCCTGACCCTCAATGCCCGCGATCATTACTAGATAGAGTATACAAGTCAGCTCTGTATACTGTTAGGGTACTCGCTTATACGACTCATTTTTAAAGCTATTTCTCTCCAGATTTATACCCAAAAGAAAAATCAATATTGTGCCAAAAAGCACATTTAAATAAATGGTCGTTTAAAAAAGAAAATAGGTCATCCAAAATGGCTACTGGTCTAAAATAAAAATTAGGTCATCCAAAATGGCTGTCCAAAAAGCACGTCAAATTCTGCCCCCCCCAAAAAAAAAATAGGTCATCCGAGATGGCCGCTGGTCTAAACATCCTTATATGCAAATGAGTTATTAAAAATAGTAACTAGGTCATCCAAGATGGCGCCCGTTTGTTTACAAGCAATCAGCACCATATCCCGTCCATCCTATCATCTTATCAAATTGTTTTTCAAAATAATGTCTTCCTTTTTCAATCTTATTTCCGGTAGGGTTTTGGATGCAATATTTGACACTTGACATCATAATCTGTTGATTAATAAATACAGATGCATGCTGAAAATATTCTGGATGATACAAATGCTTCTCCAATGTGTGATATGATAAGGTAAACTTCATCTTGAAGAATGATCCCATACTTACGTCTGGACCCTATTTTGGATTGAATCAACTCCCTGATTGGTCGAAAATCCCTGATTCTGATAGGTCCAATTTTAATCCGTTTTAGGGGTATAAGCTATTGTCTGATCTTCCGGTCCTATGTTAACAGAAGCCAGACACGTTAATGACTTGAAAAGGGATTAAGTTTGACAGCTGAATAGACCATTGTTCGTGCTTCCGTCACCAAATAAACAAAGCCAGACAGTATGGTGACATTAACAAAAGACCAATGTTCTGCCTTGTGGGCCTTTGTTAGGGGATTAACTTTGACAGTTGAATAGACCATTGTTCGTGCTTCCGTCACCAAATAAACAAAACCAGACAGTATGGTGACATTAACAAAAGACCATTGTTCGGATCTTCCCTATTATAGCTGATGTAATGACTCTAAATATAGTTGATGATCACATATCTAAATATAGCTTCGCGCATGCGCATCATTCTACTTTAGACTCTGTTCTGGACTAAATGTCTCATTTGAGAGTTGGACCTTGAGGAGTGCACATCGGAGAGAGGTAAATTCATTTATTTATTTATTGATCGTCTGGTATGGAAAGGGCCTGACCCTCAACGAAATATACACGTCAATTCTGTATATTGATCCAACATGGCCGATCCCTATCCATACTTTGGGCACTGCAGGTGAATTATTTACTTACTTATCGTCTGGTAAAGAAAGGGCCTGACCCTCAATGCCCGCGAGTACTTACCAGCACGAGGTATACACGTCAGCTCTGTATACTGATCCTAATCCACCATGGCTTATCCAATATGGCCGATCCTCATCCAAAATGGCGGACTCACCATATCCGCCGCGAATACCCATGACACATCAACAACTCCTTGTATGCAAATGAGTTACTAAATATAGTAACACAATGGCCGAAAGTAGGTCAAGATTACCACCGATTACGTCATCTTTGTTTACATCCAAAGAGCTGCCTATACTACTTCTAATGTCCGTAACGCCACAATTTAACACTATTAAACATTTTTTACTTTAAAAAGGTTTTTCTAATTTTAACATTCATCTAAATCATATCTCAATTGAAAAACATTCAATCTACTTATGTCATACTGATATAGAAAAAAACACAGAGGTACAATTATTACTTCATCTAACCTCCGTAACGGTTTACATATATTTTTATCGTCAATGCTTGCACTTTTAACATTTCACACACTATGTGACGTCTTAACAGACTGTAAAACATGATTTAAGAAAATCAAAACGGGTCTAAATTGATTTCATAAAATAAAATGCATATTTGGTCATGAGTCTAACTTCCGTAACAAAAAGGGGAATGATTTGATTGTTCAGAAATATTCAATGTTAACACTGATATCAAGAGGGCGAATTTGTTTTTACAGTCACATTCCTGGAGCTTATGATACACATCCACAATAATCATTCAGTAGAAACATCACCGTTCAAAACTATGTTTATGATGTACAAGAGAACTCATTTGGCACATACTTTCAATCTCCGGCATGGGTTCCAAACACTACACAAGCAGCCGATTGTTTTTCTTTCGAACATATACATTGGTGACGGTGTCAAAATAGGTTATACCTCCAGGATTACATCATAAGTGAAGTAACTTTTGTAAGAATAAACATTTCGTTACGGATGTTAGTCGTTACGGATGTTAGAAATATTTCATTGAACCTGACGTTTAGCTAATGAGATGCAGGAAATACTCACATGCAGTGTTTCAATTATCTATCCTTGATTGTGTCCAAACTAAAACGGCGTGAATTTCACTAGGACCAATCAAGTTATGGTGGAAAATGCCGTTACGGATGTTAGCAAAGAATTTGTCCCAAACAGCTTTTTTGTATTTCATATGTAACAGTCAGCTCAATTTTAAGGGAATGCTAAAAAATATCAAAGGGTCGTGAGCTCTATTCATTCCACAACTGAGAAAAGGTATTTTAGAGTACATGACACAGTTAAAAAGACTTGCAATAAATTGATCATAATGTGTTACGGACGTTAGGTGTGATTTTGCGACAAATGATTTTGAACGAAAAAAAAAAAAAAAAAAAAAAAAATCTCTCTCTCTCTCTCTCTCTCACAGCTCTGGATATAATTAAGAAAAGTATCCAAAGATGCAGGTGATAGTTGTATCAATGCAAAAAATAAAGTATACTACCTGATTGTATCCATTCTTAAGATACAGCAGAAGTATAAATACTGTGTATAGTACCTGCGACAGGCAAAATTTAACAACATCCAGCCAATTAATAGGATACTATTATGAAAATAATGAATCTGATGACTTTCAGAGTATACTTATTATACACTAGTATCGTCAGTGATATGACATTAATTCACGCTTTTGGAACAGAAAGATTCTCTCTTATTTGCCAATTAAACGGCAATAATAGACTGAATTTAGGTCCGTGACGTATTATTTTAGCTAAGGTCAACCCACGCCATAAATTATTCAGACAACATCGTACACTTGTTACAACTTTCCGTAGTGTAGAAAACACGTTGAAAGACCAGAGCATTGCATGACATTCTCCTTTTTTGGAATTTCAAAGACATAAGAACACATGATTACAAATAATGACAAGCTTACCTGTTTTTTGGTTGTTTTTTTCCGCCGACATTTTCAGAAATGGAAGACCAACACAACATTTTCTCGTCAGAGCCATTGGCTCCGAATATGAAGTTTCATACCCGTGTCCTTGTTAATTTATTCCCGTTATGGCGTGAAATACGTTGCAATATTGTATCTGGTAATATATGTCTTCCATATTAAAAATTTATATTCTATATTAAGATATTTATTGTCTACAGAATAAATTTAATATGAAAATAGGCAAAGCCTAGAAACGGGCGAAAGAGACTTTTCTCAAACATATTCAAACATAATCGGTACAATAACTGATCGGTGCATATATGTTTATCTGACACTGCCCAGCAAATTTTTGATGGCAGAAGATATCTGCAGACAACAAACTGGAAAGTGATACAAATATAACAAAAGTAATCAACAGAGTAGCATTTTACCGGCATTTTATCCTTCTCTCGCAATATTCCCAGAATCCTTCTCCTTCAGGGCCGTTTAAACTCGGGATTGTGTAGTAAAGGGTTAACTTGTGAGAAATTTAGCCCCAAATTATCAGGGGTCGCTAATTAGAATCCCAGCTGGACTAGTTTTTGTTTTTTTCCCCGAGAATCGATGATAATCATTGCAACAGAATTCATCCACCTGTCACCGCTGATCATTGTATGGGTAAATGTAAGGTGGGAAAGCAGCCAGTTTCCTGGAAAGAAGTTAGGCACTCTAGGAAAGCAAGGATAGGTGCACTGGCTGCCACGATATAAACGAAGTAATCTTGAAAGTGGCGTTAACACCAAACGTACAAATACCCGTATTTATTATAGATCATCTGTGTACATAAGAAATATATTATTTCCCATCATTTTCATTTCGCTACATAGGGGTGTAGAAACCTTTCAGCAAAAAGGGGAATTTTGTAGATCTAGATACATGTATACATACATCTAGCTCCACACGTTACACATAGATATACAAGAAATATCGTTAGCATAATGTAGACGACGTAATTTTCAGGCACTTGAATATGAATCATAGGCCTCTGAAACTCCATTGGTCTATCAAGGGATAACGAAATTTTCATTATCGGACACTGTTACTATAAATAGCACATTGGGGATTCCCTCTGTATCTATATCTAGATAAGATGTGCAACGAAATCGAAAATTTTACCCCCGCCCCCTTTCAGAGATAATATTTAAACGAAAACGGATAAATGAACCTAGTTACCGTTGCAGATGGGTTCGTTAGTGAAATTTCTTCTATGCCCTGACCTTCGAAAGTTCCAAACGGTTCTTGCCATCAAGCAATAGCTCTCATCTCAGAAAAATTAAAAAGCTTCCATATTTTCCGGATCGCCATGCGCTGACGTCACATGATTTGTAATCCTGCAGCGAATAAGAATTAAATTATGTTTTTTTAAAACATAGATCGCAAACTTTTTTGTTGGTGTATTGATGGAATTATTAAATCAACATTTCTTCTGATATAATTTATATTTTCATCTAATCCAGTTTCACGATTTTCATCTCCCATTTCGCATATTTTCAAATACGTTTTTCAGTCATTCTCCAAAAATGGGTACAATTAAGAAAAATGCTTGTCTCAGTAATAAATGGGTGTGTGAAGTTGGCAATAAGTTCGTTAATCGGAGTTCGATATTCAATATCGAAATGAATCTGCGGATGAGTTGAATTTCCTGCCGCAGTAAATTCGCTTTTTTTTCCAAACTCAAGGGATAGTTACGAAAATTAATGAATCCTGATTTGAATATCAAAATGAATGTCATGCTAGCAGCAGATTCGCGGTTTTTTATGTATGAGCATAAGGATGGTGTATGAAATCGAATGTCGATTTGAATATCGAAATGAATTTCATGCCAGCAGCAGATTCGTGTTTTTTTATGTATGGGCATAAGGATGGTGTATGAAATCAAATGTCGATTTGAATATCGAAATGAATATCATGCCAGCAGCAGATTCGCGTTTTTTCCTGTATGGGCATCAGGATGGTGTATGAAATGGAATGTCGATTTGAATATCGAAATGAATTTCATGCCAGCAGCAGATTCGCGTTTTTACCTGTATGGGCATATGGATGGTGTATGACATCGAATGTCGATTTGAATATCGAAATGAATATCATGCCAGCAGCAGATTCGCGTTTTTTTCTGTGCGGGCATATGGATGGTGTATGAAATCGAATGTCGATTTGAATATCGAAATGAATTTCATGCCAGCAGCAGATTCGCGTTTTTTTATGTATGGGCATAAGGATGGTGTATAAAATCGAATGTCGATTTGAATATCGAAATGAATTTCATGCCAGCAGCAGATTCGCGTTTTTTCCTGTATTGGCATCAGGTTGGTGTATCAAATCGAATGTCGATTTGAATATCGAAATGAATATCATGCTAGCAGCAAATTCGCATTTTTTTCTGTATGGGCATAAGGATGGTGTGTGAAACCGAATGTCGATTTGAATATCAAAATGAATATCATGCCAGCAGCAGATTCGCGTTTTTTCATGAATAGGCATATGGATGGTGTGTGAAATCGAATGTCGATTTGAATATCGAAATGAATATCATGCCAGCAGCAGATTCGCGTTTTTTCCTGTATGGGCATCAGGTTGGTGTATGAAATCGAATGTCGATTTTAAATATCGAAATGAATATCATGCTAGCAGCAAATTCGCATTTTTTCCTGTATGGGCATACGAATGGTGTATAAACCGAATGTCGATTTGAATATCGAAATGAATATCACGCCAGCAGCAGATTCGCGTTTTTTTCCTGTATGGGCATAAGGATGGTGTATGAAATCGAATGTCGATTTGAATATCGAAATGAATTTCATGCCAGCAGCAGATTCGCGTTTTTTCCTGTATAGGCATAAGGATGGTGTATGAAATCGAATGTCGATTTGAATATCGAAATGAATATCATGCCAGCAGCAGATTCGCGTTTTTTTATGTATAGGCATAAGGATGGTGTATGAAGTCGAATGTCGATTTCAATATCGAAATGAATTTCATGCCAGCAGCAGATTCGCGTTTTTTTTATGTATGGGCATATAGATGGTGTATGAAATGGAATGTCGATTTGAATATCGAAATGAATATCATGCCAGCAGCAGATTCGCCTTTTTTTCTGTATGGGCATATGGATGGTGTATGAAATGGAATGTCGATTTGAATATCGAAATAAATTCCATGCCAGCAGCAGATTCGCGTTTTTTTATATACGGCCAGAAGGATGGTGTATGAAATCGAATGTCGATTTGAATATCGAAATGAATATCATGCCAGCAGCAGATTCGCGTTTTTTCCTGTATGGGCATCAGGTTGGTGTATGAAATGGAATGTCGACTTGAATATCGAAATGAATTTCATGCCAGCAGCATATTCACGTTTTTTCCTGTATGGGCATAAGGATGGTGTATGACATCGAATGTCGATTTGAATATCGAAATGAATATCATGCCAGCAGCAGATTCGCGTTTTTTTCTGTATGGGCATAAGGATGGTGTATGAAATCGAATGTCGATTTCAATATCGAAATGAATTTCATGCTAGCAGCAGATTCGCGGTTTTTCCTGTATAGGCATAAGGATGGTGCATCAAATCGAATGTCGATTTGAATATCGAAATGAATATCATGCCAGCAGCAGATTCGCGTTTTTTCCTGTATTGGCATCAGGTAGGTGTATGAAATCGAATGTCGATTTGAATATCGAAATGAATATCATGCCAGCAGCAGATTCGCGTTTTTTTCTGTATGGGCATAAGGATGGTGTATGAAATCGAATGTCGATTTCAATATCGAAATGAATTTCATGCTAGCAGCAGATTCGCGTTTTTTTATGTATGGGCATAAGGATGGTGCATCAAATCGAATGTCGATTTGAATATCGAAATGAATATCATGCCAGCAGCAGATTCGCGTTTTTTCATGTATGGGCATCAGGTAGGTGTATGAAATCGAATGTCGATTTGAATATCGAAATGGATATCATGGTAGCTGCAGATTCCCGTTTTTTCCTGTATGGGCATCAGGTTTGTATATGAAACCGAATGTCGATTTCAATATCGAAATGAATTTCATGCCATCAGCAGAATCAGGTTTTTTCCTTAATAGGCATATGGAAGGTGTATGAAATCGAATGTCGATTTGAATATCGAAATGAATATCATGCCAGCAGCAGATTCGCATTTTTTCATGTATGGGCATATGGATGGTCTATGGAACTGAATGTCGATTTGAATATCGAAATGAATATCATGTAAGCAGCAGATTCGCGTTTTTTTCTGTAAGGGCATATGGATGGTGTATGAAATCGAATGTCGATTTGAATATCGAAATGAATATCATGACAGCAGCAGATTCGCGTTTTTTCCTGTATGGGCAGCAGGTTGGTGTATGAAATCGAGTGTCGATTTCAATATCGAAATGAATTTCATGCTAGCAGCAAATTCGCATTTTTTCATGTATGGGCATAAGGATGGTGTATGAAACCGAATGTCGATTTGAATATCGAAATGAATATCATGCCAGCAGCAGATTCGCGTTTTTTCCTGTATGGGCATAAGGATGGTGTATGAAATCGAATGTCGATTTGAACATCGAAATGAATATCATGGTAGCAGCAGATTCGCGTTTTTTCCTGTATGGGCATATGGATGGTGTATGAAATCGAATATCGATTTGACTATCGAAATGAATTTCATGCCAGCAGCAGATTTGCGTTTTTTCCTGTATGAGTATATGGATGGTGTATGAAACCGAATGTCGATTTGAATATCGAAATGAATATCATGCCAGCAGCAGATTCGCGTTTTTTCCTTTATGGGCATAAGGATGGTGTATGAAATCGAATGTCGATTTGAATATCGAAATGAATATCATGGTAGCAGCAGATTCGCGTTTTTTTCTGTATGGGCATATGGATGGTGTATGAAATCGAATGTCGATTTGAATATCGAAATGAATATCATGCCAGCAGCAGATTCGCATTTTTTTTTCTGTATGGGCATATGGTTGGTTTATGAAATCGAATGTCGATTTGAATATCGAAATGAATTTCATGCCAGCAACAAATTCGCTATTTTTTCTGTATGGGCATATGCATGGTGTATGAAATCAAATGTCGATTTGAATATCTAAATGAATATCATGCCAGCAGCAAATTCGCCTAATTTAATGTATAGGCATATGCATGGTGTATGAAATCGAATGCCGATTTGAATAATGAAATGAATATCATGCCAGCAGCAGATTCGCATCTTTTCTATGTATAGGCATCAGGATGGTATATGAAATCGAATGTCGATTTGAATATCGAAATGAATTTCATGCTAGCAATAGGTTCGCGGTTTTTCATGTATGGACATAAGGATGGTGTATGAAATGGAATGTCGATTTGAATATCGAAATTAATATCATGCCAGCAGCAGATTCGCGTTTTTTTATGTATGGCATAAGGATGTTGTATGAAACCGAATGTAGATTTGAAAGTCGAAATGAATATCATGCCAGCAGCAGATTCACCTGTTTTTATGTATGAGCATATCGATGGTGTGTGAAATCGAATTTGAAATCGAATACCGAAATGAATATCATGCCAGCAGCAGATTCGCGTTTTTTTATGTAGGGGCATACGCAGGATATGTGAAAATTTAATGTCGGTTTGAATATCGAACTGAATTTCATGCTAGCAGCAGATTCCCGTATTTTCATGTGTTGGCATTTTTATTCTATATGAAATCAAATGTAGATTTGAAAATCGAACTGAATTTCACGCTAGCAGCACATTCGCTTAAATTTCTGTACTAGCATAACGACTGTGTATGTTATCGAATGTAGGGTTGAATATCGAACTGAATTTCATGCTAGCAGCAGACTCGCTAAAATTTCTTTACTAGCAATAGATGATGCATGAAATCGAATGTAGGTATGACTATCGAACTGAAATTCATGCTAGCAGCAAATTTGCTAAAATATATGTACGGGCATAAAGACTGTGCATGAAATATAATGTAGATTTGAATATCGAACCGAATTTCATGCTAGCAGCATGGTCGAGGAAAAGCGGCATTGCATAAAATGCGCTTTCTCTCTCTCTCTCTCTCTCTCTCTCTCTCTGCAACGCATCTGTTCTGTTCGGTTATAAAATTTTAACAGTATAAATTGCTATCAATTGTAAAAAAGAATTAGTCGACAAAAAAAAAAGAAAACACGATTTCAGAACTGACACTTTGCATTTATAAAATCAATAAAACTAAAATTAACTCATGTTAGAACTTCCTCCATACTTATCAATGCTGATTGTCACTGGTGTGATTCTTAGTTCACTCAAATTCTTTCCAAGGAGTGATTGATGTTATTGCGACAATATTCATTGATTGCTCACTACGTTGTTTCGTACGTATTTATTTAAAAATAGCCAGGAGCTTTGAAGAAATGCGGTGTAAAATTAAATTACAAGCTGCAAGCAAGCATCGATATGTGCACTGGCCGATTCAATGCAAGTAACATACTTTTTGTCACGGCGTGGGCTTTTTGGCCCTTCTATCGCAAAACTTAACTTAGTAAGCGTCGCTAACGAGTATTTTTTACTGTTTACATACACTATTTTATAGACTTCTGTTTCAGTACTTCACAGTATCACTTTTGATCGTTATATATGCACCCAATATGACCTTCGCTGTCCACGGGCCATTAAATTCCATTCATTCATTCATTCATTCATTCATTTGTAATGGCATAAAAAAAAAAACATCAAACAAAATCATTCCCCTTTTTTGGATTAGAGAAATGATAACTTTTCAAGTCTTGTTATGCAAATCAGTTCTAGCTCATAAACAAAAAATAAGGAACTCTGTAGCAATTATTTTTTATTAATTTAAGAAGATGTCTTCGGTGAATGTGGATTCGAATTCTAAATTGCTGGACAAAATCAGGTAAATGAAATTAGAAACAAAGTAACTGTGGATTACAGTATAGGGTAACCTTCCGGGAAAATATTTTACACCATATTAAACACATCATAATAACTCAAAAATGAATAACTGCAACGATAAACATGTTCCACATTTAAAAACACCAACACTGGACAAAAGACAATGGACAAAAGATGAATAAAAACAAAAGAAAAGAGGGCCATGATAGCATCGAAGTCGCTCACCTAGCATTTTGACCATACATGACCCATTTCCAATCTCTTCCGAGACATATTGACAAACAGTCTGACAATTTTTTATTAGTTAGGGACTCTTGTCTACACAAGCGTTTTCTAGAATTTGTCTCAATGACCTAATTTAAAGCTCAACATTGTTTTTTTAAAACTTGTAGAAATTATCCAGACAAACATTCTGACCACCTTTCATGAGTATTTGAGAGAAATATGGCCCGTAGAGTGTACACAATTTTTTTTTTCGAGATTGACCAGGTAACCTAGTTTTTTAACCCAACATGACGCCTTTTCAAACTCGTCTAGGTTATCATCAAGGCAAACATTCTGACCAAATTTCAAGATTACCGGACTGAAAATGAGGCCTCTTGAGCCTACACAAGGTTTTCAAAGATTAAACCTGGTTACCTATTTTTTAACCCAATGTGACTAATATCAAACTCATTCAAGATATCATCAAGACAAATTTCCAAACCAGTTTTCAAGAGTATTGTACCGAAAGCGTACACAATGTTTTTCAAAGATTTGACGTAGTGACTTAGTTTTTGACCCGACATAACCCATTTTCAAAGTTGTCAAAGATATTATAAAGAAAAACATTTTGACTATTTTTCAAGACTATTCTACAGAAAATGTGGCCTACAGAGTGTATTTTTTTTTTTTTTTTTTTTTTTTTAATGAAATTTGACCTAGTGACCTAGTTTTTGACCCAACGTGACCAATTTTCAAGCTCATCCAAGATATCACCAAGACAAAGATCCTAACCAACTTTCATTTGTTATGGTCTGAAAATATGCCCTCTGTTGATCAAAGATTTGACGTAGTGACCTAGTTTCTGACTCGACATAATCCATTTTCGAACTTGTCAAAGACATTATGAAGAAAACATTCTGACAAATTTTTCAGAGAATTCTATGAAAAATGTGGCCTATGTATGGAGTGAACAAAGGGTTTTTCAAGATTTGACCTAGGTACCTTTTTTGGCCCGATGTGACCCTTTTCGAACTCGTCCGAGATACCATCAAGACGCACGAGTGTTAGTGACATTCTTTTTGTCCGAGATATCATTAAGACAGACATTCTGAACATGTACAATGAGTATCACACTGAAAATGTGGCCTCTACAGTGCACACAAAGTTTTTCTAAGATTGGGCGGAGTGATCTATCTTTTGACTCTTATTGACCCAATTTCAAACTCGTCCGAGATACCAACAAAACCAACATTCAGATAAGGTAAAAAGAGTATCAGACTGAAAATGAGACCTCTAGAGTACGGTATAGTGTAATCAAGGTTTTTCGAAGTTTTGCACCAGTGACCTACTTTTCTTCCCAACATGATCTAATTTTGAAATTGTCCGAGATATTGTCAAGACAAGCATTCGTATTAAGTTTCATGAGTATAGTACTGAAAATGTTGCTTCTAGAGTGCACACAAGGAAACTTTTGACACGTAGGCGACGCTCTACAGACGACGGACAGAGCACGATCACATGTCATATTGAGCAGTTCGTGCTCATAGAGCTAAAAATAATGATAATAATGAAACATTAAAATGGCATCCATTGCTAACTACTTTGAACGAATATAATGATTTCTCTCGCTGATATTGCTGGCTGAAAAGCAGACAGTAACTTTCCAACTTAAAGACGGAGTTCATGGAAATAAAAGGAAATTATAAAGGCAATGAGTTTTGCAAAAGTCATGTTTTCTAATTTTTACTCCCCTTAACTCTTTACCAGTCAGCAAAGTTTTATACTGGCCCAAGTTCAAATTATTTGAAGACATAAATCAATGGTGGCCCAACTGACGAAATATGACCTTGATGGGGTAGAAAAGGTTGTGGTGAAGGAGAAAATGCAGATTACCACCATTTTCTCCTTTTCCCACAATATTTTCAAAAAGTTTTCTTCCTCAGGGTCATTGTGATTGTGTTGTAAAGGGTTAACTCTTCGAGTGCTGAATAACCCAGCGGTCAGTCTAGGAATTATAGCAATATACATGTAATTTCACGGTTGATTTTGATCAGATTGCAGGTCTGGCTTTTCTGATCTTGATCTACACTAGCCGCAAAGTAATCTACAGCTGTGAGAGGCACTCTTAGGGTTCTAGGACCATTATTGTATTGTAACTTGTAAAAATCAGAGAAATCAGAGAGATGTTAGTGCTGAATTGCTTCCTTAAACTGAACCTGAAACGGTCACAATTTTTACTGAGAATGTCTCTCTCATTTGAACCATGTCCTGGAAAAAGGCGACTTAATGCAGCTGCAAAAAGTATCAACCGGTGTTAGCCCACACAGTCTGCGCAGGTTGAAATGTGTTGGAACCGTTTGCAATTGGTAAATTTCCTGCATGACAAAGGACCATTCTATCTCCAGATCCAGTCATTTGTTAGACACGGTGTATTTTATAGGTACACAATTATATGACAACTTGCTTGGTATTATGCATCACAGAAATGCATCAAGCCCCCTTATGCCAGAGCTCAGCTCCTTTATGGTAATTCTGTGAGAAAAGCCCGTTCTGTAAAGTATATGAATGAATATAGAAAATAAAACAAGTGTGACCAAACAATATATAAACTGACCAATACTTTAACAGCAGAATGAAGTACCAGTTACCTTCAGTACAACAATAAGTTAAAATAAAGATAACCAAAATGTTAATAAGAAATAAACAGGAGAAAAGTTCCATTACCGAAAGTAAAAAAAGACATGAGTACGACTACAAATAAAGCATAAACAAGTGGGCCAAGGTGGCCCTGGATCGCTCACCTGAACTTTCGAGAGGACCATAGCCAATTTTTTGAACTATTGAAATTTTGGAAACAAATCATTATTTTACCAAGCAATTTTGAAAACATCACCTGTAAAAATCATTTCAAAATCTGTCACCACCCCTACAATCATCACCAAAGCCATGTTTTTGACGAATGAGAATTCTGCAAATAAATTTTGGGATAGGTCACCCAAGGACCGTTTCTTGAACAAGAGCACATGCCCGGTAGTGGCTAAAAATATTAAGTCGAACAAGAGCACCGTATGCGGGTGCCAACGATTTGCTGTTGGGTGCTGGATAGTAAGTTAAAATTCTAACTCGAAAAAGGGGCATAATTTGGACAAAATGATTTTAGAGTTATCTGTTCGTGTTGTATGGATTGCTCTTTTACTAGTGAACAATTATTCCAAGCTTTTCAAGTACATGTGTTGAGTGGAAGCCGAGATATAACAAACTATCAAAGTTTTTGCACAGCGACAACGACAACAACGCAGACGACGACAACAGGGCTATGAGAATACCTCGATTTTTTTTAAAAAAAACAGCCAATCTAAAAAAGGGGCATAATATAAGGATAATTTCTGTGAAATTATTTCAAAATCTGAACAGCGGTTTCAGAGAAGAAGAATATTTAAGAATTTCTTCATGTCCGTATAGTGCAAATAGCCCCCCCCCCCCACACACACACACACCACCACCACCACAGCCATGTTTCTTAACGGATCAAAATTTCGGGCAAATTTTTTCAAAAGGGGCACCCAAGGAACATATCTGTGAAATTATTTCAAAATCTGAGGAGTGGTTTAAGAGAAGAAGAATTTCAAAGAATTTCTTAAAGTCCATACTGTGCAGAGAGCCTCTCCCCCACGGCCATGTTTTTTGACGGATCAAAATTTCGTGAACAATTTTTGAAAAGGGTTACCCAAGGAACATTCTGTGAAATTATTTCAAAATCTGACCAGCGGTTTCAACAGAGAAGATTTTTTAAGAATTTCTTAGAAAATTCCATTTGGTTGCCATTGCAACCAGAGTTTTTGATCGAATCAAATTCTGTGAACAATTTTAAAGAGGACTTCCCGAGGAATATTCCAGCCAAGTTTGGCCTAAATTGGCCCAGCGGTTAAGGAGGAAAAATGTTTAAAGAATTGTTTACACCGCACGACCCACTGCAAATAGCCCCCCATCACCACAGCAATGTTTCTTGACGGATCAAAATTTCGCAAACAAGTTTTAATAAGGAACACCCAAGGAACATTTCTGTGAGAATATTCAAAATCTGATGAGTGGTTTAAGAGAAGAAGAATTTCAAAGAATTTCTTTAAGTCCATACAGTGCAAAGAGCCCCCTTCCCCCAAAGCCATGTTTTTCGACGGATCAAAGTTTCGCGATCAAGATTTGAAAAGGGTCACCCAAAGAACATTTCTGTGAAATTATTTCAAAATCTGACCAGCGGTTTCATTAGAAAAGATTTTTAAAGAATTTCTTATAAAATTCCATTTGGTTGACATAGCAACCAGAGTTTTTGATGGAATCAAATTCTGTGAACAAATGTTAAAGAGGACCTCCCAAGGAACATTCCAGCCAAGTTTGGTCCAAATTTGCCAAGCGGTTTAGGAGAAGATGTATAAAGAATTGTTGACGTCTCACGACGGACGACGCACGACGGACCCAACGTGATCCTAAAAGCTACCCTTGAGCACGTTCTGCTCAGGTGAGCTAAAAAACAAGAGGGTAATCGGCCCTAAAGCGCTCACCTGAGTAAAGTCGTGTATGATTGATAAAGCTGAAGAAATCCTGGTCGTGAGAATGTAAAACGCATGAATGTAAGTGACCTATTTTTTGACCGACTTTACCTATTTTTGAACTTGCCAGAGATATCATCAATACAAACATTCTGACAATGTTTTGTAAGTATCAGACTGAAAATATGGTCTTTAGAGTGCACACAAGGTTTTACCTAAGATTTCGATGAGTCACTTACTTTATCAGCCAAGGTAACCTAATATGGAATTCATCTGATATATCAGCAAGACAAACATTCTGACCAAGTTTCATGAGTACCAGGCTCCAAACAAGGGTTTCTCTAAGATTTGTTCCAATGACCCACATTTCAATCCGATATGACCCCATTCCAAACTTGTCCAAGATATCATCAAGACAAAGATTTATAGTGAGTTACATGATTTTAGGACTAAAAAAGTTTGGTGCTTTTTTTTTTTGGGGGGGGGGGGATTTGGTCAGTAATCTACTTTTTTTACCCGATGTGATCCTATTGGGAGTGCACAAAAGATTTGGCTCTCTGACGTACTTTTTGATCCAAGTTAAACTAATTTCATACTTGGCATAAGTTTTATCAAGACAAGCATTTTGACCAAGTTTAATAAGTATCTGGCTGGAAATGTTGTCTTAAGAATGCACACAAGGTTTTTCTAATATTTGAATGAGTCACGTAGTTTTTGACCAGAAGTAACCCAATTTCACAGTTGCCCGAGATATCATGATCAAGACAAACATTCAATAATGGTCCATGAGTTAAGGGGTGAAATGTGGCGTTCAGAGTGCACACAAGATTGTTCTTAAATTTATTAAACTGACCTCTTTTTCGACTTGGTGTTTCCTGATTTCAAATTGGTCCGAGATATCACCAAGACAAAAATTCTGACCAAGATTCATCAGTCTAAGGCAAAATATATGGCCTGTATGGTGCAAACAAGGTTTTTTACAAGATTTTGCCCATTGACCTACTTTTTGACCTAATTTGACCCAATTTCGAACAAGTTCGAATTTTTATCAAGACAAAGATTCTAATTAAATTTCATGAGTATTTGGCTGAAATTGTGGCCTTTAGAGTGCACACAAGGTAAATGTTTCACGACGAGATGACACACGACGGACACAGCACGATCACAAAAGCTGACCTTGAGCACTTTGTGTTCAGTTGAGCTAAAAATGGTTTACTTTTGAATGCCACAGTGTTCACTAAAATGTAAACATTAGTGCCTACACATACAAATGAGCCATGCTATGAAAAGGGGGCATAATGCATCTGCGAAAAGTATTGACTCAGGTCAGCCTATGCAGTCAGCGCAGGCTGACCTGGGCCGAAACTTTTCGCTATCGGTCAATTTCCTGTACGTCCAAGAACCACTTCTTCCTCAAGATTCAGTCATTCATTAGACTAAGTGGATTTTATGCATCCCTTATTATGTGATGACTTGCTTGGTACAATGGATCACGGACATGCATTAAGCCCCCTTTTGCCAGAGCACGGCTCAATTAATTCTTATTTGTTATTTCTTAAATAACAAACACTGACATTTGATGATCACCGTAGCTTACCACAGCGACTTGCGCTAATGTTAGCTTACAACGCCAAAGTGCACTTTCAAATCGAAAATGAATACACCAGCAGTGATTTAAGGTAGCAAAGATATTAATTTTTTCAATTAGGAATCCTAATTTGGTGTTGAAAGTCCATCGTTCAAACAAATGGGAAACTTAGATCATCCACGGAATAGCAGAAATAACACTCACAGCGGTGATGGTAATCTACCAACTTCACAGAATAATGCGTGGCATGGGAACCAAGTGTCCACATCGGATGGAATTCTGTCCAGGTTACCCTTAAGACCGTCGTACCAAATATTTCCAAACTTTTTCGAAGTAACAATAGCAGTAAAATGCTCATTTCTGAACATTGTTACTCCGCCCAAGGCATATTTAGCTGTTTCAACAGTAATTTCTTGCTTTGAAAGTATACCATTGAGGGAAATACGACTGTACAAGAAATGTTCATAAACACGAACCGCTAGAATAGGCGATTTTGTCACTATATTCCTTTCTGTTCGCCTCAATCCGGAACATGGTAAGACAGTCATTGTCCTGAAATAAATGTAGTTTTGCATTTAGCTCTTTACCTGACAGTGAAAAAAAGACGAGGAAGCATTTTCAGACGCCAAATAAAGCTTTCATTAATGGAGGATTGTTTTTGAAAGGTTAGAAACATTGTGAGAAAGTAGAAATGCCCATTTTCTACTTTTCTACAGTGTTATCACAATCTATTTCCCTCCAGTTCGCTAAACAATGAAATGGCTTGGAAAAGTATATGGAAGAATCAAGTAAATCGTATTTCTTGTACTAGCTCGTCTGCATTTTCGAGGATTTCACAATCCGTAAAAAGTGCTGTTGAAAATATGCCCATTAAATATTTGAACGTTAATAGCTTAATAGATGTGTAATATAGAACCACGAAATCTCTGTTGAAACAACAGCAAATTTTCTAAAAAAGATTTGTGGTGATCAATTTTCTTATTTCATTGTGTTGATGTCTTAATTTTTGTTGCAATAACCAAAAGTCATTCAGGGACTAATTACATATACGATTTCTCAGACAGAATACTGAATGCTTGACATCCGACATTTTATATAAAATTAAAAACAGATGACATTTCAAAATCTGCAGCAAAAATGAGACAAACTACACCAACCATATGCCCATACAGAAAAAAACGCGAATCTGCTGCTGGCATGATATTCATTTCGATATTTAAATCGACATACGATTTCATACACCATCCATATGCTTATAGAGGAAAAAACGCGAATCTGCTGCTGGCATGTTATTCATTTCGATATTCAAATCGACATTCGATGTCATACACCATCCATATGCCCATACAGGAAAAAACGCGAATCTGCTGCTGGCATGATATTCATTTCGATATTCAAATCGACATTCGATTTCATACACCAACCTGATGCCCATACAGGAAAAAAACGCGAATCTGCTGCTGGC
Source organism: Hippopus hippopus (assembly GCA_946811185.2). NCBI lineage: Eukaryota > Metazoa > Mollusca > Bivalvia > Cardiida > Cardiidae > Hippopus > Hippopus hippopus. The sequence goes on along the minus strand of OX328098.1, from coordinate 62,711,652 downwards.
ATGATATTCATTTCGATATTCAAATCGACATTCGACTTCATACACCATCCTTATGCCCATTCATAAAAAAACGCGAATCTGCTGCTGGCATGAAATTCATTTCGATATTCGAATCGACATTCCATTTCATACACCATCCATATGCCTATTCAGGAAAAAACGCGAATCTGCTGCTAGCATGAAATTCATTTCGATATTCAAATCGACATTCTATTTTATACACCATCCTTATGCCCATACAGAAAAAAACGCGAATCTGCTGCTGGCATGATATTCATTTCGATATTCAAATCGACATTCGATTTCATACACCATCCATATGCCCATACAGGAAAAAACGCGAATCTGCTGCTGGCATGTTATTCATTTCGATATTCAAATCGACATTCCATTTCATACACCAACCTGATGCCCATACAGGAAAAAAACGCGAATCTGCTGCTGGCATGATATTCATTTCGATATTCAAATCGACATTCGACTTCATACACCATCCTTATGCCCATGCATAAAAAAAACGCGAATCTGCTGCTGGCATGAAATTCATTTCGATATTCAAATCGACATTCGATTTCATACACCAACCTGATGCCCATACATGAAAAAACGCGAATCTACTGCTGGCATGAAATTCATTTCGATATTCAAATCGATATTCCATTTCAGACACCAACCATATGCCCATACAGAAAAAAACGCGAATATGCTGCTGGCATGATATTCGTTTCGATATTCAAATCGACATTCGGTTTCATACAACACCCTTATGCCCATAAATGAAAAAAGGTGAATCTGCTGCTGGCATGATATTCATTTCGATATTCAAATCGACATTCGATTTCATACACCATCCTGATACCCATACAGGAAAAAACGCGAATCTGCTGCTGGCATGATATTCATTTCGATATTCAAATCGACATTCGATTTCATACACCATCCATATGCCTATTCGGGAAAAAACGCGAATTTGCTGCTGGCGTGATATTCATTTCGATATTCAAATCGACATTCCATTTCATACACCATCCTTATGCCCATACATAAAAAAAACGCGAATCTACTGCTGGCATGATATACATTTCGATATTCAAATCGACATTCCATTTCATACACCATCCTTATGCCCATACAGGAAAAAACGCGAATCTGCTGCTGGCATGATATTCATTTCGATATTCAAATCGACATTCCATTTCATACACCATCCATATGCCCATACATAAAAAAACGCGAATCTGCTGCTGGCATGATATTCATTTCGATATTCAAATCGACATTCGATTTCAGACACCAACCATATGCCCATACAGAAAAAAAACGCGAATCTGCTGCTGGCATGATATTCATTTCGATATTCAAATCGACATTCGATTTCATACACCATCCATATGCCTACACAGGAAAAAACTCGAATCCGCTGCTGGCATGATATTCATTTCGATATTCAAATCGACGTTTGGTTTCATACACCATCCTTATGCCGTAACATGAAAAAATTCGAATTTGCTGCTAGCATGATAATCATTTCGATATTCAAATCGATATTCGATTTCATACACCAACCTGATGCACATACAGGAAAAAACGCGAATCTGCTGCTGGCATGATATACATTTCGATATTCAAATCGACATTCGATTTCATACACCATCCTTATGCCCATACATAAAAAAATGCGAATCTGCTGCTGGCATGAAATTCATTTCGATATTCAAATAGACATTCGATTTCATACACCATCATTATGCCCATTCATAAAAAAACGCGAATCTGCTGCTGGCATGAAATTCATTTCGATATTCAAATCGACATTCCATTTCATACAACATCCATATGCCCATACATAAAAAAACGCGAATCTGCTGCTGGCATGAAATTCATTTCGATATTCAAATCGGGATTCATTAATTTTCGTAACTATCCCTTGAGTTTGGAAAAAAAAGCGAATTTACTGCGGCATGAAATTCAACTCATCCGCAGATTCATTTCGATATTGAATATCGAACTCCGAATATCGAACTTACTGCCAACACACACCTGTTATAAATACGTGAATTACTCTAACAATTACATACAAATGAAAGACAGACCAATTATTTTCATATCACTGACGATACTAGTGTATAATATGTCTACTATGTCTAGTACATGCATATAATATCAACATATCGTAGTTTTCCATTAACAATAAAACAATGATGTGGTTTTTCGCAAAGTTGGAAATGACAAAATCAGCAAAATTTACGAACGCCTTAAAAGTGGTTATAACTACATTGCTAGAGAATGTTGTTTTAAGTTGTCTGCATCATTTACATTCTCTTATAGGGTAAGTACGTACATGGAATGAATGAATATCTGTTGCAGCTTCCAATGTAAGATATTTGCAATTTAGTCTTAGAAACTGAAATTACGTTAAATTACCCCACCCACTTTTCTCAAGAATATATTATAGAAGACATGATCGCTGCGTCTAAATACTTCACCAAATGACAGCCAACACATAGTAGTATAAATCAGCATATTTTGGCAAAAATCTGTTCTAACCCAAAAAAGACCCTTATGGGCACCCGTCCTTTCCTCTTTTTACGGTGTTTTGTAATGTTTTCTCGTTGTTATAGTGTTTTCCACTTGATATTATGTTTTGAAAGATTTCTTATTGTTGCAGTGAATTCATTTTCTTTATTTGAAATATTTCATTTTTTCTTAGGGTGCACTGTAACGTTACCTGCTTGTTACGTTGTATTGTAATGCTTCGGTTTTGTTACGTTGTATTACAACAAAACCTCATTTGTAGGTTGTATTGAAAAATTTTCTCTCGCGTTGTATTGAAATATCCCTCTTTGTAACGGTGTTACATTTCCTCTTGGATAATTTGCATTAAAACATTTTCTCTTTGTAACGTTGTGTTGTTACACGTTTTTTCTGTCACTCTGTGTTTTTAGCTCACCTGAGCACAAAGTGCTCAAGGTGAGCTTTTGTGATCGTGCTGTGTCCGGCGTCCGTCGTCCGTCGTGTGTCGTCAACTTTTACCTTGTGTACGCTCTAGAGGCCACATTTTCAGTCTGATACTCGTGAAACTTGGTCAGAATGTTTCTCTTGATAATATCTCGGACGAGTTCGAAAATGGGTCATGTCGGGTCAAAAACTAGGTCACTAGGTCAAATCTTAGAAAAATCTTAGAAAAACCTTGTGTACGCTCTAGAGGCCACATTTTCAGTCCAAAACTCCTGAAAGTTGGTCAGAATATTTGTCTTGATGATTTATCGAATGAGTTCGAAAATGGGTCATGTCCGGTCAAAAACTAGGTCACTAGGTCAAATCTTAGAAAAACCTTGTGTACGCTCTAGAAGCCACGTTTTCTGTCTAAAACTCTTGAAGGTTGGTCAGAATCTTTGTCTTGATGATACCTCAGACGAGTTTGAAAATGGGTCATGTCAGGTCAAAAACCAGGTCACTAGGTCAAATCTTAGAAAAACCTTGTGTACGCTCTAGAGGCCACATTTTCAGTCCAAAACTCCTGAAAGTTGGTCAGAATATTTGTCTTGATGATTTATCGAATGAGTTCGAAAATGGGTCATGTCCGGTCAAAAACTAGGTCACTAGGTCAAATCTTAGAAAAACCTTGTGTACGTTCTAGAAGCCACGTTTTCTGTCTAAAACTCTTGAAGTTTGGTCAGAATGTTTGTCTTGATGATAGCTCAGACGAGTTTGAAAATGGGTCATGTCAGGTCAAAAACTAGGTCACTAGATCAAATCTTAGAAAAACCTTGTGTACGCTCTAGAGGCCACATTTTCAGTCCAAAACTCCTGAAATTTGGTCAGAGTATTTTTCTTGATGATATCTCGAATGAGTTTGAAAATGGGTTATGTCTGGTTAAAAACTAGGTGACTAAGTCAAATCTTAGAAAAACCTGGTGTACGCTCTAGAAGCCACATTCTCTGTCCAAAAGTCTTGAAAATTGGTCAGAATGTTTGTCTTGATGATACCTCAGACGAGTTTGCAAAAGGGTCAGATCGGGTCAAAAACTAGGTCACTAGGTCAAATCTTAGATAAACTTTGTGTACGCTCTAGAGGCCACACTTTCAGTCCAAAAACCTTGAAAATTGGTCAAAATGTTTGTCTTGATGATACCTTGCATGAGTTTGAAATGGGTCATGTCCAGTCAATAACTAGGTCACTAGGTCAAATCTTAGAAAAACTTTGTGTACGCTCTAGAGGCCACATTTTCTGTCCAAAATTCTTGAAAGTTAGTCAGAATGTTTGCCTTGATGATATCTCAGACGAGTTCAAAAACGGGTCATGTTAGGTTGAAAACTATGTCACTGGGTCATATCTTAAAAAACCTTGTGTAGGCTCTAGAGGCCACATTTTCAGCCCAAAACTCTTGAAAATTGGTCAGAATATTTGTCTTGATTATATCTTAGATGAGTTTGAAAATGGGTCATGTAGGGTCAAAATCTAGGTCACTAGGTCAGATCTTAGAAAAACCTTGTGTATGCTCTAGAGGCCACATTTTCAATCCTATACTCATGAAACTTGGTCAGAATGTTTGTCTTGATGATTTCTTGGACCAGTTTGCAAGTGGATCATTTCGGGTCAATAACTAGGTCACTGAGTCAAATCTTCAAAAAACCTTTTTCAGTCAAATACTCATGAAAATCTTGGTAGAATGTTTGTCATAATATCTCAAAGAGATTGAAAATGGGTCATGTTTGGTCAAAAGACTCAGGTGAGCGACTTAAGGGCCATCATGGCTCTCTTGTTATACGTTTCCCCTTTATTATGGTGTAGTAAAACATTTCATCTTTGTGACGGTGTATTGAAAAGTTCTACCTTTATAATACATGTATACTGAACCAAAAAAGAAACTTCCCCTGTGTTTAAGTGCAGATATACACAAATATGAAAATCAGGATTAACCTAGATTTATATGCATTGAAAGAGTATTTTATTGCGACTTTGTGTGAAAAAAATTATTGCTGAGGGTTTATCCAAAAGTAGTGAAATGGTAGTTAAAATGTTGAAGGGGTCGCTCACCAAAATCACAAATTAATACCGGGTATGACCACCTTCAGCATGAAGGACTGCCTGGCATCGTTGGCGCATAGAACGGATAAGTGTATTGATTTCGGCGTGTGGAATATTGTTCCATTCCTGAACTAAGGCTTGTCTTAGCTGAATGACGTTTGACGGTGGAAGAGGGCGACGTCTAACACGCCGGTCCAAATTATCCCAAAGGTGTTCAATGGGATTCAGATCAGGGCTTTTGGCAGGCCAGTCATTAATAAATGCAATGTTATTCGCCCTGAGGAAATTCACATTGTCCCTAGCTGTATGGCTTGTGGCATTATCATGCTGAAAAAGAGTGATATTGGCATTATTTTGAAACAGTGGGATAACGCAAGAATTTCATCTCGGTAGCGTTGGGCATTCAAATTCCCTTCGATAACGACGAGATTAGTGCGAAAGCCATGTGCAATGCCCGCCCAGACCAAGACAGAACCCCCACCCCCAAAACGATCTCGTTCAACAGTCGGCATAACGTTTATTTCTCCTACGGTATACTCGAACCCTGCCATCACCTCGATGAATGGAAAACCTGGACTCGTCAGAGAAAAGAACGCTATTCCATTGTTGTCTAAGCCAGCGTTGGTGTGTACGTGCCCAATTAACACGATTTACGCGGTGACGTCGCGTCAAAACACAACCAACGTATGGACGACGTGCACGTAGCCCACCCTCGCGCAAGCGATTGCGCACAGTTTGGGCAGATATACGGTTGTTATGTGTACCAGGGGTGTTAGCAGTAGTGGCTCTGGCAGTTTGGAAGCGATTGCGCAGGTGGGTGTTCCGAATATAGCGGTCTTGGCTGCGCGTCGTGACGCGAGGACGTCCACTACGTGGTCGATCTTCCGTACGCCCTGTTGCTTGAAAACGTTGCCTAAGGTGTCGAATAGCACGAGTAGAACATCCAATATTCATAGCAACAGCATTAATCGTCATACCAGCATTAAGCATGCCAATGGCACGTTCGCGTAAATTTTGCGGAATTCTTGGCATATCAAAAATAAAGAAAACTAAAAAGAATTTAATTTTTTTCAACGTCTTTTTCTTATTGACATAAAAGTCTATAAAATTAGACTGAAAGGTTTCAAAAAATATACAAGAATTATACTGGTCCGTGCATGCACGTGAAAATCGCTTTCAGCGGGTTTCATCTGCAAAATGCTTTCAATCGAGTTAAAATTTGTTTTATCGGACATATAATCGTTCGCCCGAATATATGTAGGTCATCTGATATTTTGATTTTTTTTAATAACATTGCATTTGCACTTAAACACAGGGGAAATTTCTTTTTTGGTTCAGTATATATTGAAAAATATTCTCTTGGTGACGGTGTTTTGAAATATTTTCTGTTTGTAACGGAATATTGAAACATTTTCTCTTTTTAACTTTGTGTTTGTAACTTTTTTTGCGGTTAATTGTAAAATTTCCGCATTTCATCTTTGTAAAAGCGAAATGATCATTTTCTTTTTGTTAAGTTGTGTTTTAACAATTTATTTTGCGTTGAATTGTAATATTTCTAATTTTTGTTACGGTGCAACGAAACATTTCCTATTTGTGTCATTGTTTTGAATCATTTCTATTTGTTGTGATATATACATTTTGCTTTTGTGGCGGTGTATAATTTAAATATTTCCTCTTTGTGTAGTTCTATTCTCTTCCCCTCCTCGATGATGAGGTGGATTGTAACTCTTCCCCGATGATAAGTTGCATTGTAACGCTTCCTCGATGATAAGTTGTATTAAACACTTCCTTGATATTACGTTGTACTGAAAAAATTCCTCGATGATACGTTGTATAGTAAGTGTTCCTAGATGATATGGTGCATTGTAACACTTCCTCGATAATACGTTGTATAGTAACACTTCCTCGATAATACGTTGTATAGTAACACTTCCTCGATGAGACGTTGTATTGTAACAGTTGCTCGATGATACGGTGTATTGTAACACTCAATGATACGGTGTGTTGTAACACTTCCTTTATGATATGTTGCACTGGAACACTTCTCGATGATACATTGCATTTAACACGTCTCGATAATATGTTGTATTGCAATATTTCCTGAATGATACTTTGTATTGTAACACTTCCTCGATGATAAGTTTCATTGTAACAGTTCCTCTTTGTAACGATGTTTTGTAACATTTCCACAATGATATCATTTGTTATATACCAGTAAGTTTTTCTGGTTCAAATACATGCGTTGCAAGCGGACAAATTAACACATACCACGGAAGAAAATCCGTATCTATACAATGTGAAATACGGTTCCAAATATGGTATTACAACGTAACCCTCGCACGCACTAAGCATGCATTGATTTGCGATTTGATTGGTCAAATTTTACACCATAATATTAATCCGCTATTCATAAAAACAGAGTTTCTTCCCTCCATAACATTATGTTTTTTAACCGTTTTCGAATAAAATTAATTTCGAATTAAATAAACTTTATCGTTGATATTTGTGGTTACATATTATAACAAAAGGAATATAACGTTGTAGTAATTTTGCTGGTGCTTGTACTTGCTTCTCGCTGCGTAAGAATGTTTAGAAATCTCGTTCGACCTTCGGCAGCTTTGCCAGCTTATCTACATTTGCACTATTTACATAGGTATGGGGGAAAAACAACATTTTAAGCTTGAAACATAGATATAAAACTGTAAAAGGTATATGAATTATTGCGTTCTATACGCCTTTCGCCTTTTCATTTAGATAATGACGAAAATAACTACATTTTTACAGTTTTTAGCTCCAATGGCCCAAGGCCAGCGAGCCCTGTGTCCGTCGTGCGTCCGTGTGCGTGTCCGTCCGTCCGTGCGTAACTTTTATTTCAAATCTTACCTTATCTTCTTTTTTGAAACTATCCATCAGATTTTTACCAAACTTCACATAAATGATTCTGCCTTAGTCCTCTTCAGAATTTCTTAAAACAATTTAGTTCCTGTAAAAACTCTGGTTGCCATGGCAACAAACTGAAAAGTATTGAAAATCTTTGAAACCATTAGGCCTGGAGCTACCAACTTTTGCATTAGCTTCATCTAAAAGACCTCTACCAAGTTTCTTGAAATCATAGTCCTGAGGTCAAAATTGGCCCCTCCAAGGGGGTCACAAGCTGGTTCTGAACAATAAGGCCTATGGCTGCCAAATTTGGCATGTAGCTTCATCTAATGGACCTCTACTAAATTATTGAGAATATAGCCCTGGGGTCAAATTTTGCCCCGCCATGGCAGTCACAAGTTTTGGCTTATTTAGGATTTTTTTTTTTTTTTTTTAATCTTCTCGTTTCTAACCGAAAGACCTAGAGTAACATAGAATTTGCATGTGTATTTATTTAATGGACCTCTGCCAAAGGAATTAAAATTATAGACCTGAGGTCAAAACTGACTCCGCCCTTGCAATTACAAGTTTTAAATGGGTCTACATATTGAAAACTTTTAAAATTTTCTCGTTCTTAACCGTAAGAGCTACCAAATTTTGCATGTGTATTCGTCTAGATCAGAATACGAATTGCAATCATAGAATGCGTGCATTTTATCTTCTAGCTTCGGTATCCTCTGGATTCCAACAGAACGGACGAAATTGTAGATTACAATCAGTTCCGGTTCTTCTGCACATTTCTATATTTAGAAAATGGTTTGAGCAACTAAAGTTTGGCATAGCTTTTCTTAGATAAAATGGCAAGTCTAATAACAGATGAAATTCTTGTAATGACGACACCTACTGGAAGAAACTATATCTTCAAGCCAGTTTGAGTTGAACTGAAAGACAGATGCGTCTGTATCACTAACGACCTGAAAAACCCAGACAAAAGCGATACCATAACGAAATAATGTACTTTCAACATTTGTCGCCCAGTTTATCCGTTCGTTTTCCTCCTGTTATTTCAACATGATATAAGCGTTTCTAGGGCATCTATTAGGCGCCATTTGCAGAATGTGACACCAGTATTTGATAGGTTTAACATGGTAAGTTGTACACAGAGGTAGTCGCCCACACGACACTAACGCCATACCGTTGTTTACAAAGCTGGGTAAGCCAAGGAAAGTTTTACAAAATTGAGCATTAATGGATCCCAAATTGTTGGGCATATTCAAATCTCCGTAGTTCTCCCCAGTAGTAAAGAGTGGATTTTCCCATGACATCTAGTAATTTGAAAATACCACGGTGATCAAAATAAACCAAATTTGCGTTAGCATTTAGATATTGACATGAGAGGTTTCAGGGCTTGTGGAGTTAGTATTGATTTAGCAGTTAGATTTAAATGTAAACAGTGGCCTAGTGTATCGATAGTAAGGGACCGAGACAATTTCTGTTTCCCTGTAGCACCATTGCTCATTGTCACGCAGACGTCCACCATTTCAACTTACGATGATTTTTTCCAATTTTTCATCTCATGCCCGTTGTCTTTTTCACGAAGATTACCAAACAGTGTTAATTTGTGGTTGTAACTTAATTACAATTTCTGCACAGTTTGCAAAATCATTAAACGTAAGATATCTGGAATATGATTAGTAATAAATATTCCTGTTTCGCAGTTTTCACGTAACAGAGTCGTCAGATCGTTTATGAAAAGGAAAAATAAGAGCAGGCTTACGGGTACCGACAAGACAAAGGAAGTAACTTGTGGTACCCGTTGTTGTTTCAACGCACTAGAACAGTCTCCCATGGACAGTTTAAAAAAAAAAAATGAAGACAAAGCGTGACATGGTGGGGGGGGGGGTCAAATTTAGAACCACTTATTCGATCAAAATATTGTTCAAAACAGGTTGGTATTATACTGACTTTTGAAAAATGAGTAAGGATTTTAGTGTATGGTTTAAGCTCAATTCAACTTTTAAATATTTCTTTTAAAGAAACGTACAATTTTTCGACAGCAAGTTTTGAATTTCAAACTTTCAAATCAACTTAGCTGCTAAAGTAATAACTGATGTTTTGGCCATATTTCGTCAAATACACGTGAAAATGACTTTTTAACACAAAAAGCAGGTATGTTATGACAAATTTACAAAAAATACATACATGTATTTATGACATTTTGGGCTTCATTTTTTAGCATATACTTCAAAAGGTTTTGACTAAAAACTAATGATGTGTTTATTATAATACATATACCGGTACATATATCTATAGATGGATAATATTGTACATGTACATTAACCAAGCGTATCGGCCGCGGCCTATGTGCCAGTGCGACCTATACGTTATTTTTTATTTCTAAAATGGTTAAAATGAAAGGGTGCGGCATATACAGTGCTGAGGCTTATTGTCCGGAAAATACGGTACCATCCAGTGTATTGTAACACTTTCTCGATGATACAGTGTATTGTAACATTTTCTCTATCTTAACTTTGTGTTGAAGCTTTTTCTCTTTGGGTACGGTCTATTGTAATGCTTCCTCTATGTTAGGGTTTATTTTTTGTTAAGTTTTAGCAACATTTTTTTCTCTGTTTAAGTGTGGGCATTTTCTCTTTGATTCCTACATTTCGCTTTCGGTTGTAATTTTTTGTAGTTTAAACCGGGCCTTTTCATTCTTTACATTTCCAGCACTATAGGCTTTCATCAGCATTTGTGTTTGAATCTGTCCCCTTGTACTGTTTATCTGTGTCCTTAGGTTTACTAGAATCTTGAGGGAATCAATCCAAGAATGATGAAATGTTACAGACAAAAAAAGTTTCGTAGGTAAATAAAATAAATTATTTTCAAAGAGATTAAAACAACTCTTTCATTGGCATTTGACATACAACCTTTATACAAAAAAAAAAAGAAAATATTACTTGCTTTTTAGCTCACCTGAGCTCGAAGAGCTGAAGGTTAGCTTTTGTGATAGTGCTGTGTCCGGCGTCCGTCGTCAACTTTTACATTGTGTACGTTCTAGAGGACGCATTTTCTGTCCGATACTCATTAAACTTGGTCAGAATGTTTGTCTTGATGATATCTCGGACGAGTTCAAAATTAAGTCATGTTTGGTCAAAAACGAGGTCACTAGGTCAAATTTTTGAAAAACTTTGTGTACGCTCTAGAGGCCATATTTTCAGTCCCAGACTCTTGAAAGTTAGTCAGAATGTTTGTCTTCATGATATCTCGGACGACTTTGAAAATGGATTATGTCGGGTCAAAAACTAGGTCACTAGGTCAAATCTTAGAAAACATTGTATACGCTTTAGAGGCCAACTTTTCAGTCCAATACTCTTGAAAGTGTGTCAGAATGTTTGTCTTGATGATATCTTGGACGAGTTCGGACGAGTTCAAAATTAAGTCATGTTTGGTCAAAAACGAGGTCACTAGGTCAAATTTTTGAAAAACTTTGTGTACGCTCTAGAGGCCATATTTTCAGTCCCACACTCTTGAAAATTAGTCAGAATGTTTGTTTTCATGATATCTCGGACGACTTTGAAAATGGATTATGTCGGGTCAAAAACTAGGTCACTAGGTCAAATCTTAGAAAACATTGTATACGCTTTAGAGGCCAACTTTTCAGTCCAATACTCTTGAAAGTGTGTCAGAATGTTTGTCTTGATGATATCTTGGACGAGTTTGAAAATGGATCATGTCGGGTCAAAAACTAGGATACTGGGTCAAATCTAAGAAAAAAAAACGTGTACTTTCTAGAGACAACATTTTCAGTCCAATACTCTTGAAACTTGGTCAGAATGTTTGCCTTGATAATATCTTGGACGAGTTTGACAATGGGTTATGTTGGGTCAAAAACTAGGTCACCAGGTCAAACCTTACAAATACCTTGTGTTCACTCTAGAGGCCACATCTTTAGTCCAATACTCTTGAAAGTTGATCAGAATGTTTGTCTTGATAATATTGTCGCGAGCTCGAGTGTGTAGATCTTTCGCAACAGATACCAATACCGACCAAAGTAGGACTCCGAAATAAAGATTATGCTAAAGCCGACTCCAAAATTAAACAGATCAGACTTAAAGAAAGGAAAATTATAGGAAGGTCTGAATAAAGGCAATAAGGCAGAAGTAAAGTTAAATTAATTTATTAATTATACACAATCTATTCCAAGTAAGTATTTGCACATAATTTGTTTTATAAAAATGCAGAGTTTGGTAGATCTAGCCTTTTACAAGTCTTCATAAGGTTTCGTGGGGGGGGGGGGGGATGATTGACAGTGGTAAGTCAATACAAAAATAAAATAAACAAAGTAGAACTCTTGAATCAACAAAATTTGTCTAATCAAAGTTAAGTAAGTTTCTAAGTATCAGAATGCACGTTAAACTTCTCAAAGTTCTTTTACACCAATAAAGTTTTGAATCTTAATCCTAAATCTAAGCTTTTCTATTTTCAAATGTTTGCATTCTGATTTATGTCTGCTCGTCTTATTTCAACAATAACAATTTAAAAAAAAAAAAAATAAAGAAAACAAAAATGCAGAAATAATGCAAATGTTGAAGTTTCAGAATGGAGTCCTCGAATCTCAAGAAAACAACGGTTTTTATACTGTTGTTCACGCAGAACGCTCTGCGAGAATTCCAGCATCAAAACCGTCGGGAAAACTGCACGCGCTTTTCGGGAAAGCAAAATGTAAACAAATGTTATTTCTACAATCATCCTAATACTTGAATGAAAAGTTACCGAGAAACATTGCATACGGCAACTAAAATAATTTATCAACAATAACTATCGGTAACAATTTACATTAAAAACTTTTTCTAGCTAAAAGACGAAAAATATACAATGAATGAAAAATACAATACTAACAACAGATATTCCGAACGACAGTTGAGCTGCACTCACGCACGACCGTATCTTAGCAACACAATCCCGTCATGCTCTGCAACAACAACAATATGGCCGCCTCCAATGAAACAGGTAACGTTGTCGAAGAAATAATGACGATTTCGACTAATGGTAACCGCAAACAATAATGACAGCGGCTATAATACGAAGTAAACATCAAGTTTGATACATTAGCGAAGGGAAATTACATGCCGAAACGAATTTGCAGCTAAACGAGGGAAAATTCACATAATGCAGATCAAAGTACTATCCGCATTAACAGAATTTCGTATTGAGACGACTAAGATTAGCGAGCTTAATCGCATTTATGTGTATGCTGGCATGTATTATTCGCTACATCAGCAACATATATAAGTGCTTATGTTAGCATTATCATCATAACATCAACAGACAAGAAATATGTTTTACATACAAAGGAATCAGGTACCTAAATCAGTAACTGTTCAGTCTTAGTTCAATTTTCAGTCTACTGCATTTGCATCACAGACAAAACAGTCGCAGGTGACATAATTAACATGAAAACAAGATGGAAACTTGAAAATAACCAATTAGGTCAATTTTAAAGATCCCAAAATGCTTCCATTATGAGTAATAATTAATAATGACATTCACATTTATGGGGCATAACATTACCCCCTCTTAAGTTGGCGAAACTCCTGTTGCCAACAACAGCCACAAAAAAGGTAATACCTAATGTCCGTTTTAGAACGAATTACTAAAATTTACTTTAACAATAGTGACACTATCACTGCGTAAGGCTTGAAATGTTTTATCACTAAACTTAATGTTCACTGTTCACATTGCACTAGTAATTGTCACACATTAGTAGGAATAATGAACTTATTCTTAAATTCACTTAGATAGATCACTAAATGCACAATTAATAAAGTCCTAGTTTCAGATACCTGTAATGATTGTCGTAGTCTTGCGTTGTACCATATTCTACCCACAAAATGCTCGTCTGAGTGGAAAAAGCAAAATGTGGGCTCACTACTGCCCTCATAGTGAGCGACTTATCCGCACAAAGCTGGCCCTGGATAGTAATGTGCGGACCTGTCATAAAGACAGGCGACCCAATTTCCATAGAAGTTCTGGAGTGTAATATACCAATTACACTGTACAAGGTTACATCTTACTTTTGGTTGATCTGGCTTACAGTTACCAGGTTTAAAACTTTGTTTGACTAGTGTAAGGGTCTACTAGTGGTAACAGGCAAGTTTGAAATATGGCATTTTCAGTTATTCTGTCTTGATTGTAAGTCTTGGTTCTGTCTTGACATCACCATATCTGTTGAATGACTGATTAAAGTAGATTCAATAGGCTTCTTTTCTCTAGGGTATAATTTCTCAGGGTGTAAGTTAAAATTACCTGCAGTCAGCTTCATCTTCGGTCTTTCTTATCTCCTCTACTATACCTGTCAGTTCTTTTAAAGTCATGGCAATGATCATGAGGCCTTCTCTCTTCTGACTTTCTTCTCTCCTTCCTGTCCTTTGTTCTGTCTCTATTCTCTTTCAGTGATCTTAAACTCTGTGAACTTGGCTTTCGGTCCTTCTCTGTTGTGGTCTTCTGCCTAATTACGCTTGTTAGCTCTTTTACTGCTGCAGACAGGTCCTTAACACTTTCCTTCAAGCTGTGCAGAGTATTTGTGTTGTCAGTAATCCTTTCCTGTAGATGCATGACCCCTGACCTCACAGCATCTGCTATCTGGTTTGTAGTGATCTCCAATGGAGATGGAGATCTCGACCTGGATCTTTTCTCTCTATCTGAATGAACTGGCGAATCGGCCTTTCTTTTTTTGCTAGCATTTTCGTCCTCCTTTGGCAGCAGCTGCTCTAACAGGTCTTCTTGGTCCCTGAAAAGTCTAGAAAAGCTTCTTTGCACTCAAGAGGCCACATTTTCAGTCCACCATTCATGAAAGTTTGTTAGAATGTTTGTCATGCTATCTGGACAGAGATTCTAAACAGTTCATGTTGTATCAAAAGGCTTCTAAGGTGTGCCAAGATGAGGCCTCTGTGGCTCTCTTGTTAAGAGATGAAGTATGACGTAATCGTACTTAGTTAAATACGATCCCACGTAGTAGTTCGGTATTATTGATCAAGTAACATTCCCACAAACCTCCCCTAACCAGTACAAACCTTTGCGAGATTAAGGTGCGAAATCTCAAGAGGTTACCGCCAAGCCCCGTTAGCTCAGTCGGTAGCGTACAGGACTTCAGAACAGGAGGTTGCTGGTTTAGTCCCCGGCTCAGCCAATTTCTTTCCGAGGATTGATGATAGTCATCATGATAAAAATCATTCCTCTATTACCCCATGACCGTTGTTTCGAGGATGGTTACGTGGGAAAGCAGCCAGTGACTTTGAAAGATTATTGTGCGGAGTACTGGTAAAAGAGACTTCAGGAATGCATGGATAGGTGCACTGGTCGCCGCGATATAACTGAAATAATGTTGTTAACAGCCTTAAGCACTATACAATCAATCAATCCACTCAAGAGGTTACCCAGTCAAGAAATACCACTGGATAATTTTTTTTTACATGATTAATTATGTCTTTCTGTTTCTATCTTCTTTACTGATGATTTGTCAGTTACCGCCATGCTTGATTCAGCGATAAATCATTGAAGAAATTTGGTGAGATTGTAAAAAAAATCTGCCAGCCCTCCCCCTTAACCGTAAATGGACAACTTTTCCTTCGTTTTGTTGTGGCTAGCATAATTACCTCCCATTAATGCATGCAAATAAAATAGGCCAGTGATAGCGTTAGGATATTCATGTACATATATCAGCTAAAGTAATCTATGGTGGCATATTTCTGCCGCGAGATACGAGATAGCTATAGCGATAATTTAAGAGAACTATCGTGATAAAACAAAGTTTCCTGGAAATATCATCTAGATAATAAAAATTTTCACGATAAAAATATCGCGATAGTTCTAACTGTTATCATGATATTTTTGTGCTTTCGTGCCCACAACTGACATTCACGGGATCTATAATTAGATACGGTTTCGGAACAGCCTCGTCTACAACCTTATGAATTCTTCTTTTCCCTGAATGGTTTTAAAGTTGTACGTAGGAGGCATTTCGAGTGGTCTTTGTGATTTTACAGACTTCTGTTCATTTCGAGTCGTGTCAAAATTTACCAATTAAGCTACAAGTGTTAATAATTCGAATTTGTACTTACTGCAATCTTGTAAAGTGAAAAACTACCGAGTTAGTCCAAATGGTGAATTTTCTATTTACAAACTTATTTTTCTTTCAGCTTTTTACAGTGAATAACATCACTAGTGATGATATGGTGTCATCATTAGTGATGATATAGTTTTAGAATGTTTGCCGGAACTACTTTTGTCTAATGTTTCTGTCTCTGCTTCAAACATCGTTAGTAAACAATAGCACCGTGAAAAGATTTCGGTACAGTCTTTCCAAACAACCCTGAGTTAACGACCTTGTTGGAGAAATCTTTTAAAAACATTTCGAGAAAAGAAGATAGCTTTTGTGGGACAGAGCTCTTGGAAAATATTGTGGAAAATAGAGAAAATACTACCAACTAGCATTTTCTCCTTTTTCCATAATGTTTTCTATCCTATCAGAAAACCTAAGATCATTTGTACCAATTTCGTAGTTGTCATATGAAGATGTTTTTAACTTTGGAAAGTCTTAAAGAGACATCTCTACAGCCAGAGAGTAAACAAACGCTGTTAAAACTTGACGGTGTTGTAATCTAGTTATCTGTGTAAACGTAGATCTATGCATAGATAAAAAATCAATATAAGGTGTAGACTATGGGGTAAAGAAACTGTATGGATTTGTCTTCGATTTAAACCGGAAACTGTGGTTGTTATGTCTATGGCTAGCTGCAATAGAATGAAATGCATTTTCTATCTGCCGTAATCTGTGCAACCTTGCAACCACCAGGGGCAATATTTGGCATGAAGATACAAGAGTGATAATAATTTCATAAAATAAAGTAAAAAAAGGTTAAAAAACTGGATGAAAATGAGTGAAGATGTATCTTTAAACTTGTCATGAGGGAAAGGGTTAACTGTTTCCTCTTCTAATTTCATATAGCTGATTTTAAATTGTAAAGGTACAAAACAATGCATGCCTTCAAATGGAGAGATAGATGACGTAACCTACCCTCGAGCCTTACGTCATTTGTTGCGTCAGCTGCTTCTGCCAAAAATGGATCATGTACGAGAAAAGACCTTTATTATATTCCTATCAGTGAATTACTCGGATTTCTCAGTGTATTATTTTTTCAGTTTTTCTCGGTGAATAACATCACTGTGATGATATGGTATCATCACTAGTAATGATATAGATCTAGTTTTAGAATGTTTGCCGGAACTACTTTTCCTATATTTCTCAAAGTATAATGTTTCTGTCTCTGCTTCAAACATCTTTAGTAAACAATAGCAAAGTGAAAAGATTTTCCGTGCAGTCTTTCCAAACAACCCCGAGTTGATGACCTTGTGGGAGAAATCTTTTTGAAAACATTTCGAAAAAAGAAGATAGCTTTTGAGGGAAAGAGCTCTTGAAAAATATTGTGGAAAAACGATAAAATATTACCAACCAGCATTTTCTCTTTTTTCCATAATGTTATCTATCCTATAAGAAAACCTAAGATCATTTGTACCAATTTAGTAGATCTATTTTTCATCTGGAGATGTTTTAGATTTGGGAAAGTCTTAAACTTATTATGTGGGAAAGGGTTTTAACTGTTTCGTCTTCTAATTTCATATGGCTGGGTTTAAAATTGTAAAGGTGCGAACAATGCATGCCTTGGATAAATGACGTAACATACCCTCGAGCGTTACGTCATCAGTTGCGTCAGCTGCTTCTGCTAAAAATGGATCACGTGTTTGTAAAGAAAAATCGTATACATTGTTATGTAATAGGATATAGATCTACATGTAACCTATTTTCATATTTTCATGGAGGAATGAAAAAAAAAAGAACCTAAAAGTGTGATTAGGTTTTTTTTTTTTTTTTCATACCTCCATGAAAAAAAAAAAATTATCTTCATTCCTTATAATTCAATATCACACAAAACAAATATGCACTTAAATAATACTAACTTCTTTTTTTCTGTAAATTCAACATTGCGTATAAATTTATTTAATGTCCATTTCATTCATATTTCATAGCGCGGTAAAACTGCTCGTTCATGACGTAACAGTGACATAAATTTGTGACGTCATTATAGTATTGAACATTTGCAGATTTAGTCGATTTATTAATAGAGGTACAATACGCTAGAATTAAGTTGAAAATAAGATTGTTAGAGCCCAGCAAAGTGACAATGAGTTTTCAGCTCTCTCTTTCAATTTACTGTTGGATTTCTTTTTCGATATTCAGAGAAAATTAATTCAGCTAGCAATTTGAACTTCGGACTTGATATATAGATCTTAAATCAGAGAGAAAAAAAATGAAATCTCGAATACATGTTTGTTTACATTAGTTTGCAGGGTTCGACATTAACAATTTTTTTCAACTAGACCAGTGGACCAATAATTTGAAATTTTTACTAGACCACTTCAGATTTCTACTAGACCGTTTTTGCAAAATGAAAAGAATGTATAAAATAGATCTAAATCTATGTTATTTCTCTTGCTAATATACCAAAATTGTTTTTTAAAAAAAAAGAACAATGTCATGTTAAGTAATGATCAATGAATGTTTCTCCTTTAAGAATTTCAATCACAATTTCTTTTCCAGAAGAAAAAAATTAGACTTGCCCATTTTGAAAGCAGTACCAGACACACATTTTAGTCTAACTTAGGCTCAAATAACAGAATTTGAGTTTAAAAGTACAAAACCATTGTGATATAATGTTATCAGATCCTTCAACAGATCTTCAATTTATTAAACTGTCAGAGAAAACATGACATTTTCCTCTGGATCAAACAGAAACCAACGGCGCGAATTCAGCGTTCCACTCAAGGTCTAAAATGATATTTTTTTTCTGTGATCTAGATCTAGATCTAATATTATTCATCTAGATCTATTTTGTTTCGATCCATTATGACTCTGCTTCTCCCCGATTAGATGTTATTTTGAAGTTATGCAAGCTTGGCATATTCCCCGCTCGTCCGCTCCGTTGTCTATGTAAACGTCTGGGCGACTCATTTTCGGTTGTCATCAAAATGAAACTATGGTATTCCAAGAAAAAGAGCTAGACATAGGAAATTCTTGCTTAAAAATTAAATACTCTGACAGAATGATAACAATCACGTTAAAAATTATGACATATCCTTGACGACAAAATAGCCCGTGGACTACGGTCGGTCTACTACATCTATTTTCGGTTCGATTTGGTTTTTCCAGTGAAAATATAGATTACCGCGCATGCGCGATCGACTTCTGTAGAAATTGTCAATAAATTGTCGCTCGTTGAACAAAATCACAAGTTATGTAAGCGATCTTTGTCGACGAACGGCACGTTAGGTCGATTTTCGTCACTTATGCCAAGCATTAAAACTGGTACTTAATTAATTGTCTCGATTTTTGCACTAGACCATTCGGGCTAGCTGGACGCAGTCTCTACTAGCCCGAACCGATTTTTTTCAAGACAATGTCGTTCGGACATGCCTTAATGTCGAACCCTGGTTTGAATACAAAAGTAGTTCCGGCAATTTTTTTTTCATGGAGCTATGAAATTTTTTTTTCAGCCAATCAGAACTCGCCAATGTTCATGAAAAAAAACTAATATTAAATTATTATCACTCTGTATACAGAATATTCTAGAAACATAAAGAACATTCATTGGTTTTTCATTGTGGTTATTTTTAGAAACAGGATTGTTAGTAAACAAGTTGTTTACTAATCCATGTCTATAAATAGCTTGTTGTCATCTTTCTAGAAAAGACTAATCTAGAATTTTCCAAGATGATATTAATATGAGTGACTTACTTGGTGATATGGATTTTGAAGTTAGACTTGCCGCTTTGAGGATACAGAATTAGTGAAAAGTGTTGGATTTAACTTCGGATATAGATCTGTAAGTTGGAATAATTTAATTTTTAAACAGGCTGCTCATATCTATTTGAAAGTTAAAACTATTGTTAATTTAGGTTTTAGGAACCAGGAACTTCATACTTTTTGTAGTCTAAACATAATTGTTAATTTTGAGGGACTTATTCTATTTCTTGTTCTAAGATTAAAAGTTGTCAAAATTTCATTCAAACTTAACTCTTATTGTACTATTTTGTCTCCATTCATTAATAAATATTGTTAATTGTTAAAGGCTTGTTGCTGGTTTTCTTTCTCGCTACGCTTATCTCGTAACAACATGTATACCTACCGTTCTTGATAATTATTAGCAAACAAAGGGAGGATAAGGAATATAATAAATAGGATAATCAACTTGTAGTATGTGATATTAAAAATCTGTCACTCGAATGGGGTTTGATACGATTGAAAAACTAACTAATCCTTTAGTCTCGTTTTTCAACCGCATCACACCCCATTCTAGTGACAGATTTTTACTATCACAGACCACCAGTTGATTATCCTCTATATAGAATACATGTATACCTACCGTTCTTGATAATTATTAGCAAATAAAGGCAGAATTAGGAATATAATAAATAGGATAATCAACTGTTGGTGTGTGATATTAAAAATCTGACACTCAAATGGGGTTCGATACGTTTGAAAAACTTGTCCTTCGGACTCGTTTTTCAACCGCATCACACCCTATTCAAGTGACAGATTTTTAATATCACACACAACCAGTTGCTTATCCTCTGTCTGTATATATATATTTATATATATAATGCCGTGTCATGGAATAAGAGGTCTTTACGTATATTTCCATTGTTTGTTTTCAATGCCATATTATGGAAAAAGGGGACTTAAAGTATAATCTAATTATGGATCAATAACAATAAGACCACGTGTAGATGCAAACCATATACCTCTCTCTCTCTCTCTCTCTCTCTCTCTCTCTCTCTCTCTCTCTCTCTCTCTCTCTCTCTATATATATATATATATATATATATATATATATATAAATAAAAGAGAAATGACACTACAAATTGTATTTTCAACGTGCCAACCGGTTTCGCTTACGCTCATCAGGGCAACGCTTTAATGAAACATCGTAACTAACGTCATTTTGACGTCATAGAACAACGGTTAAATACAGTTTAATTTTGGACGAAAAATGTTTATGAAATATTTTTCCTTTGTTACTCTAGCTGAAACGTCGGGTGATTTGCATTTAAAAAATGGAAAAATTGAAAATTTTGGATCTGTTTTACAACAGCTATCTATATATGTGAAATGCTGTGCCATGAAAAAAGTGGGCTTAATGTACAATTTCATCATGGACCAATAACAAAAAGGCCACATGTACATGCAAAACACAATACCTCTAATATGCTTGTATAAAAAAAAGTCTTTTTTGGCGGAGGATACCATTTCGACGAAATTGCTTGTTAATACATGTACATAATTCACGCTTCCCGGATGTCTTCCAGGCTTGACGCGAATCACAGGGTGAAGGTTGCCGATTTTGGCTTGACACGTGACATCTACGAGTCCATTTACTACAGCATAAAGAGTAAAGATGCTAAACTTCCGGTAAAATGGATGGCGGTGGAAAGTTTATCAGGGGGAGTATTTAATGAGAAAACGGACGTGGTGAAATGTTTTTCTTGTCTTATAACATTTATAGCATAACAGCGACAGCCTGTCATCTGAAAAGTTTATATAAGGACCTAGAGGGGAGTAGGTACATGTAGGCCTACATCTATCAACTCTATCCGGACGATAAAAGTTTAGCACTGTACCAACTGCAAAGTGGTTAATAGCACGCTGAACAAGTCAAGATCAGACTGACTAATGATTGCAGTCTGAACTTACATCTGCATCGTTCGCTAGCCTACCTAGATTCAAGGTATGGCTAAAGCGTATAGTCATTCGTACCAAGGCGGATAAAAGAATAATTCATTCCTAAATTTCGCTTCAGATGTACGCTGCTTCAGGGTGTTTGTTAGGTATGCTAGATCCTACTGCTGATAACTTTGTTGGCAAAAATATCAACTGTTTGTCTTGTTTCAATCTAGTGGTCTTTTGGTGTTACCTTGTGGGAACTCATGACTAGGGGTCTACGACCATACGCTGCCGTGGACAACTGGGACATGGAAGATTACTTAACGTCTGGGAGGCGGCTCAAACAGCCAATTTATTGCCCGAATAAGTTGTAAGTACATGTGTAATTGATGACAGTGAATGCTACAGGACTTATTTGTATCTCACTGCTGATGAGTGTTTCAAAAATGGTCATGTGATAAAGCAACCAGTGGCTTAAGAAAAGAAATATACAAAGTGCCGGTAAAAGTCGTATACAGTAATGTGAAAAGAATCATGCGATATTCTCTACTTAACAAGCAAGTTGACTCCAGAGCCCAACTGCATTTTCTATTGGTCGTAGATTTACGCAACCGCTAGGATTAATATTTGTCGTAAAGCAATAAAAATTACTCTAGTACAATAAATCAAGACGAAATGGGTCATAACTGGCTGAATATACTTCAAACACTTTGAAATAAAAGTTGTACGTAGAATTATGACGATACCTACCAAGGTCATGCATGTATTTACCAATCAGTCAAACCTAATACACGGGTGGTAAACGGGGCAACTAGCTCCAAAAGGAGTCAATAGTATTTTGTTGCCTCGTAACATACGGGTATTTGCGTGCTAGTTGCATAGATAGAAAAATTATCAACAAAGGTAGGTGTCGATTTCTTTAAACCTTGTTCATTTCCATAGCGGAGACCTTTTGAAAAATCCGGCAATGCTATGCGATATAAAAATGACTAAACTTTATTCACCGCTAGCATATGGCATATAAGTATGCAGCGCTTGGATAAAATCTTGGCAAAACTTTCGAACACAGTACTGCAAACCCGCCACTTTATGTAACACGGAGATTTGGAAGCACGGATTTTCTAGATATTCGTCCAACGTATGGCCATTACACTACCTGATGCACGTTTTCTGGTATTTTCAAGCCCATTAAAGACTAAAAAACCCAAAAATTGGAAATTAAAGAATTTGTATGTGGAGAATACTGGCAATATTTTTGTGCGCGCCAGTTGCCTAGCACAAGGGGTAGTTGGATAGACAAGGAGGTAGTTGCCTCCTAATATATGTACTTCAAATGATACACATGAGTCAGCTTTTATCTCAGATTGAGCTTAGTAATATTTATCGTCTGCCAGTGCTTATATTTTCGACCCTGTCTAAATTTGTCATTCGGTCATCGGATGACTAAGTAATACTTTATATAATATTTTCAAGTGGGCGTGTCCGAGACACAGACACTCGGTTTCCCGATGTTTGAACAACTCACAAATACTGAGATCAATAAAATACACAAGGTTCCGCAGCTGCCATTTTTTTCTAGCAACGGAATTTTATACTGACTCCACGTTAGTGCTGCGTTCATTTCTAGACGTCCTTGGTACCCTTACTAGAAAATGGCAAAGCCCAAACATGACGACAGTGTAAACTGAGAAAAAAGCAGCTGCAAAACGTGTGTAGGCTACTTTATATACAGTCCTAAGAATTGGCAACTTGTTAAAAGATCGGAAAACCGAGTGCCTGTTGTTCTAATGAAAAACTGCAAGGGATGGGTGGTATCCTTATCATGCATGTAACTGATGCACCCCCTTAAAGTACTTTAATTTGTTAAATTTGACATATATCTTTATCATCTTTTCAGAAACTAGCAAAGATGTCAAAAATTCCAAATTCTTCACGGTACACATGTTCAGAGTGTCCAAAGAGCTACTCAGCCAAATCAAGGCTAAAAGAACACTCGAAAAATGCTCACCAGGATCCATCAAATTTTACTAAGCTCAAAATTCTGAAATGAAAAGAATATATAACTCGTGTGTTCCAAAATATGTTCAGAATCCTAGCTAAGTAAAATTACTTGTTGAATTACCCTGTACGGTGCTGATTTGGGGCAAATAGGTTAACTGAATTTTAATTACTAGGCCACTACCTCCTTGTCTATTCAACTACCCCCCGGGCTAGGCAACTAGCCCGCACACAAATTCAGCTATTATTCTACATACACGACTTCTAAAATTTTCAATTTTTGTTATTTCGTAATTCCCTGGGCTTGAAATTAATAGGGAAGGTGCATCAGGTATTATAGTGGCTATATATTGGACGTTCAATGAGGAAATCCGTAGTTTCAAATCTCCGATTTACAGTTTTACCGCTCGATGTTCCAAAGTTTGTCCAAGATTTTATCTAAGCGCTGCATACTTATATGCCATATGCTAGCGGTGAATAAAGTTTAGTCATTTTTATATCGCATAGCATTGCCGGATTTTTCAAAAGGTCAAAAGACCTCCGCTATGGAAATAAACAAAGATTAAAGTAATCGACACCTACCTTTGTTGACAATTTTTCTATATATGCAACTAGCACGCAAATACCCGTATGTTACGAGGCAACAAAATACTATTGACTCCTTTTGGAGCTAGTTGCCCCGTTTACCACCCGTGTAATATGAAATATTATTTTATCAGTTGTAAAGGGGCCGATTATGTGACAGATATCGACAACGCGTTATGTACAACGAGTCCATACTGTCATTTTTAATAGTCACTTATGCATAGAATGATATAATTAAATTTCGTTCAGCCAGCAATTTCGGATAGGTATAGACCAGAATTAACTGGCATTTCAACCTGACCGTGATTATCGACTATGCACATGTACATAGAAAGGTCACGGCCTCTGTCCAGAGCGTGTTAGTGGACAAAAAAGAATCATATAATTTGCCACAATATTATTTTTCCTGTAAAACATCAGATGTGAATAATAACATAAATAGTGACTACGATAGACCAATTTCAGAAACCATCTGGTCCATTAATCCTTTCTCTTTAAGCCTGTCTTTTAACGAAATAAAAGGTCTTCAAAAACCTTGTGGAAAAAGGAAAAACTGCTGGTAAACAGCATTTTATTCTTTTCCCACAATTTTTCTTACCCTTCAAAAAAAAAATTTAAACTTTTCAGTTACATTTGATTTGCCGCCTGCAAATGTCTTTCAATTTGGAAAAGTCTAAAATTTTATGTTTGGTAAAGAGCTAACGCAGTGTGTCGCACTAGATATCACGATTTGACTTTATTTATGTTGTTCTTCCTATATGTATAGGTACAAATTTATTAGGGAATGGTGGTCCTTGAATTTGTTGTCTGCAAAGGTTTTCAGCTGGACAAGTCTAAAAATCTATCATCTGGTAAAGGCTTAACAACGTGTGTAGCACTAGATATCACGGTCGGACTGCTGTTATGTTGTTCTTCCTTTTAGGTACAAACTTATGAGGAAATGTTGGTCATTGAATCCCGAAGACCGACCCGCGTTTACAGATGTCAAGAATTGGATCTCTGAACTACTGGTGCGTGTTCAGTGTTCACCATCACCTCAGCGACATGGAGAGCACAAGCAACATAGAAAATACATATGTTAACTTGTCGAAGGGAACTCCGTGTAAATAAAAGAGTTTCAGAAATTTCTAACGGAGAAAATACGAAAGTCAGAGTTTGAATTGTCAGATCGTTGGATGTGGAGCGCATAGGCATTACAGAAAATACTAATGGAAATTTATCCAAAAGAAATCGTAGAACAATTGTAAGCTTCTTGAGAGTTTTTATGAATGAAAGTAAAAAATTCTAGAATCACAATTGTGTTTTCTACTTGATAAGCTCTTTGAAAATCACCAAAAGAGCTTTCAAGTTAAGCAAAATAAAAAAAAAAAAAAAAAAAAACCTTGTCCAAAGGAACTCCGTCTAAATGTGAACGGACTTTCTGCGAGTTTAACTCTTTATCACATAATTCAAAGTTTTCACGACACAAGGAAAAAGGACTTTTGAAAACATTGTGGTCATAGGAGAAAATGCTGGTAACCAGTGTTTGCCCCTTTTTCGACCATGTTCTATACCCTTTCAAAGACATTACTCATAATTTGTGCAACATTTAATTTGTCGCCTGCAATTGTTTTCAATTTGTACCGGTCTAGAATTTGTCGTCTGGTACAGTTAAACTCAAGTGCAAGGGTTTTTTTTAAATAAATGTTCAGGAAGATTATCAAGAAAAGTTTGATTTCAAACAATATGTAAATAACTCGCGTAAACTTGACCGAGGGAACTCTTTTTTAAAATGTCTTGTAAATTTCTGATTTATTACTAAGCTTTCGTTCCTATCCTATTTCTTCGGTATACAGGCTATTTTCCATATGATTTTATTGTGTGTGTGTGTGTGTGTGTGTGTGTGTGTGTGTGTGTGTGTGTGTGTGTGTGTGTGTGTTTTTAGCTCACCTGAGCACAAAGTGCTCAAGGTGAGCTATTGTGATCGCCCTATGTCCGGCGTCCGTTGTCCGTCGTCCGTTAACAATTTCTTTAAACATCTTCTTCTCCTAAACCACTGGGCCAATCTTGATGAAACTTGGCAGAAATGTTCCTTGGGTGAAGCTCTACCAAAGTTGTTCAAAGAATGAATTCCACCCAAAACTCTGGTTGCCATGGGAACAAAAAGGAAAAAAATGCAAAATCTTTGAGAATCTTCTCCTCTGAAACTAGAAGGCGTAGAGCTTTGATATTTGATATGTAGCATCTCCTTGTGGACCTGTACCAAGTTTGTTCATATGATGCCCCTGGGGTCAAAACTGGCCCCGCCCCGGGGGTCACAAGTTCGAACATAGGAACAAAGAAGGAAAACTTTAAAATTCTTCTTCTCTGAAGCTGGAAGGCATAGAGCTTTGATATTTGGTATGTAGCATCTCTTAGTGGACCTCTACCAAGTTTGTTTATATGATGCCCCTGGGGTCAAAACTGGCCCCACCCCGGGGGTCAGAAGTTCGAACTTAGGAACAAAGAAGGAAAACTTTAAAATTCTTCTTCTCTGAAACTGGAAGGCGTAAAGCTTTGATATTTGGTATGTAGCATCTCCTAGTGGACCTCTTCCAAGTTTGTTCATATGATGCCCCTGGGGTCAAAACTTGCCCCGCCCCGGGGGTCACAAGTTCGAACAAAGGAACAAAGAAGGAAAACTTTAAAATTCTTCTTCTTTGAAACTAGAAGGCGCAGAGCTTTGATATTTGGTATGTAGCATCTCCTAGTGGGCCTCTACCAAGTTTGTTCATAAGATGTCCCTGGGGTCAAAACTGGCCCCACCCCGGGGGTCACAAATTTAAACATAGGAACAAAGAAGGAAAAATTTAAAATTCTTCTTCTCTGAAACTGCAAGGCGTAGAGCTTTGATATTTGGTATGTAGCATCTCCTAGTGGACCTCTGCCAAGTTTGTTCATTTGATGCCCCTGGGGTCAAAATTGGCCCCGCCCCGAGGGTCACAAGTTAGAACAAAGGAACAAAGAAGGAACACTTTAAAATTCTTCTTCTCTAAAACTGGAAGGTGTAGATCTTTGATATTTTGTATGTAGCATCTCCCAGAGGACCTCTACCAAGTTTATTCATATGATGCCCCTGGGGTCAAAACTGGCCCCGCCCCGGGGGTCACAAGTTCGAACATAGGAACAAAAAAGGGAAAAATTTAAAATTCTTCTTCTCTGAAACTGGAAGGCGTAGAGCTTTGATATTTGGTATGTAGCATCTCCTAGTGGACCTCTTCCAAGTTTGTTCATATGATGCCCCTGGGATCAAAAGTGGCCCCGCCCCGGGGGTCACAAGTTCGAACAAAGGAACAAAGAAGGAAAACTTTAAAATTCATCTTCTTTGAAACTAGAAGGCGCAGAGCTTTGATATTTGGTATGTAGCATCTTCTAGTGGGCCTCTACCAAGTTTGTTCATAAGATGTCCCTGGGGTCAAAACTGGCCCCGCCCCGGGGGTCACAAATTAAAACATAGGAACAAAGAAGGAAAAATTTAAAATTCTTCTTCTCTGAAACTGGAAGGCATAGAGCTTTCATATTTGGTATGTAGCATCTCCTAGTGGACCTCTACCAAGTTTGTTCATTTGATCAAAAGTGGCCTCGCCCCGAGGGTCACAAGTTAGAACAAAGGAACAAAGAAGGAACACTTTAAAATTCTTCTTCTCTAAAACTGGAAGGCGTAGAGCTTTGATATTTTGTATGTAGCATCTCTTAGTGGACCTCTACCAAGTTTGTTCATATGATGCCCCTGGGGTCAAAACTTGCCCCGCCCCGGGGGTCACAAGTTCGAACATAGGAACAAAAAAGGGAAAACTTTAAAATTCTTCTTCTCTGAAACTGGGAGGCGTAGAGCTTTGATATTTGGTATGTAGCATCTCCTAGTGGACCTCTACCAAGTTCGTTCATAAGATGTCCCTGGGGTCAAAACTGGCCCCGCCCCGGGGGTCACAAATTTAAACATAGGAACAAAGAAGGAAAACTTTAAAATTCTTCTTCTCTGAAACTGGAAGGCGTAGAGCTTTGATATTTGGTATGTAGCATCTCCTAGTGGACCTCTACCATAATTTGTTCATATGATGGCCCTTGGGGTCAAAACTGGTCCCGCCCCGAGGGTCACAAGTTAGAACAAATGAACAAAGAAGGAACACTTTAAAATTCTTCTTCTCTGAAACTGGAAGGCGTAGAGCTTTGATATTTGGTATGTAGCATCTCCTAGTGGGCCTCTACCAAGTTTGTTCATATGATGGTCCTGGGATCAAAACTGGCCCCACCCCGGGGGTCACAAGTTTGAACATGGGAACAAAAAAGGAAAACTTTAAAATTCTTCTTCTCTATAAGTGGGAGGCGTAGAACTTTGATATTTGTTATGTAGTAATCCTGTTCTAAGTTTGTTAGCCCACCTAACCACAACATGGTCAGTGAGTTCAAAATTGGGTCACCTGGGGTCATAAACTAGGTCGCAAGATCAAATTAAAGAAATACCTTGTGGGCACTCTAGAGGCCACATTTATGGCTCAGATGACCTGAAATTTAGTCAGACTATTCATCTTGCTAAAATATCGGATGAGTTTGAAATTGGGTCACCTGGGATCATAAACTAGGTCACTAGGTCAAATTAAACAAATACCTTGTGGGCACTTTAGAGGCCACATTTCTTGCTCAATTGACCTGAAAATTAGTCAGAGTATTTGTCTTGATAAAATCTCACATGAATCTGAATTTGGGTCAAATGGGGTCATAAGATAGGTCACTAGGTCAAATTAAGAAATACCTTGTGGGCACTCTAGAGGCCACATTTTTTCCTCAATTGACTTGAAAATAGGTAAGAATGTTTCTCTTGATGAAATCTAAGATGAGTTTGAATTGGCTCACCTGGTGTTATAATCTAGGTCACTAGGTCAAATTAAATAAATACCTTTGGGCACTCTAGAGGCCACATTTCATGCTCAATTGACTTGAAAATTGGTCAGAATGTTTCTCTTGATAAAATCTTAAGATGAGTACAAAATTGGGTCACCTGGGGTCATAATCTATGTCACTAGGTTAAATTAAAGAAGTACCTTTGGGGCACTCTAGAGGCCACATTTTTGCTCAATTGACTTGAAAATTGGTCAGAATGTTTGTCTTGATAAAATATTGCATGAGTTTGAAATTGGGTCACCTGGGGTCATAATCTAGGTCACTAGGTCAAATTAGAGAAATACCTTGTGGACACTCTAGAGGCCACATTTATCGGTCAATTGATTTGAAAGTTGGTCACAATGTTTGTCTTGATAAAATTTAAGATGAGTTCAAAATTGGGTTACCTGGGGTCATAATCTAGGACACTAGGTCAAATTAAAGAAATATCTTGTGGACACTCTAGAGGCTACATTTCTTGCTCAATTGACTTCAAAATTGGTCAGAATGTTTGTCTTAATGAAATATCGGATGAGTTTGAAATTGAGTCACCTGGGGTCATAAACTAGGTCACCAGGTCAAATTAAAGAAATACCTTGTGGGCACTCTAGAGGCCACATTTATTGCTCAATGTACTTGAAAACTGTTCAGAATGATTGTCTTGACAAATTTTTGATGAGTTCAAAATTGGGTCACCTTTGGTGATAAAGTAGGTCACTAGGTCAACTTAAGAAAATTCCTTGTGGACACGCTAGAGGCCACATTTTTAGTTCAATTGACTTGACAAATGGTCAGAAATTTAATTATTCACGTGGAGTGAAATTTCGCCTACTGACTCAGGTGAGCGATCCAGGGCCATCATGGCCCTCTTGTTTTTAACTAGTACCCCATACTAATGAATAAGATACATGTATGTTTAAACAAAAAATAAAAACTAAGTATTTTCAACTAGATGGAAGCTTAGCAGGTAAGTAATACAGAGAAATAAAATCATATTTCAGGCCCAATAGCAGCCAAATATAAACAATTCTTTGTATAACATACAGGTAAATTTCAATCATACCATCTAAAAGTTAAAGCTTTTGTAATAAGTCTGGCGACCTCTTAAAGTACGACTCGTCAAGGTTCCAGTCACTTGCAGAAATATAGGATCTGACATGAGCTGGCGTTTGAGATAAAATTTTATTTCAATTTCTAGCGAAAATATTATGAAGCGAGCCTTTTGCAAGCTTGAAAACATTTTTTCTTGACGAGTTTAACAAAAGTTTAACTCAAACGCCAACGAATGTCAGATTATTTTTATCACATAACGATATTTCACAAATTATAGATCAGAAGATGCAAAACCATTTATAGATCTAGATGCACCTGCGGTAATATCCATAAAACCCATTCACTTCCATGAAATAAGTACAAAATTACATCAAAAATGACGTCAAACAAACGTGATATCAAACGTTAATAAGATCATAGGGGTCCGTAGTTTTACTCCTGTCACCCATAGACTAAAACAAGGGATTTAACTGTATGCAGCCTGTTACTCGCCCCCGGTTACAAAAAAACATCCTATCTTTTCTACCCGATCAGTTATTCTCCTAATTTTTTCTACAGCTGAGAGCTAAAACATTTTTCTACCATAAAAACAAAACTGTTTGTCACTGGCTAATGCAGTCTGGCTGATACATTCGTTCGAACTTGTAAACTCGCTCAAAAATCTTCGCCATTGACACGGGTTCGTACATTCGATACTGACGTTCGCGCATATAAACCAATGAAATTTCTCGTTCCAAACAGTGTCACCGTACTGTCAAGTGACAAAAAGGTGTGAGCAGCTGTACGAAATTTCATTGGTTGAATTCAGGACTGTTAGTACATATCAACCGATGAAATTTCTCGTTCCAAACAATGTCACATGACAGAAGATGGCTGCAGCCGTTCGAAATAAGAACGTGGATCACAAATTCAACGAATTCTGAGGCGTTTCGTCGTTATTGAAGATAAAGACTATAGGTCAGTAGTATTTTTAAACATGTTTAAAGGGTGGGTGCCGCTAATGCTGCGTTTCATTGGATCTAAAGTGCATTTTATATCTTGAAAACGGATGTACGAACCCGTGTCAATGGCGAAGATTTTTGAGCGAATTTACAGGTTCGAGCGAATGTATCAGCCAGACTGCATTAGCCACTGACAAACAGTTGTGTTTTTATGGTAGAAAAATGTTTTAGCTCTCAGCTGTAGAAAAAATTAGGAGAATAACTGATGGGGTAGAAAAGATACGTTGTTTTTTGTAACCGGGGGCGAGTAACGGACTGCATACAGTTAAATCCCTTGTTTATAATATATAGTCTGTGGGTGCCAGGAATCAAACTACGGACCCCTATGTATAAGATAAGAAAATTCGTAATGGGTATAATACACTGAAAACAAGGGAGGTTATGTAGTGAAAATAAATATGAATACTAGAATTGATTTTGCCAGCATTAATTCAAATCACTGATCGAGCGTTTGACTCATCGATGAACTTATTGATAATAGCCATAGTTTTATTTGGTATGGATGAACTGTACTTAAGAAATAATCTTTCTGTCGTGATTTATCGAATGATAAACCACGATAGAAAAAACAGATTGTTTCGATTCTAAAATAACCAACTCTTGATCAAAGGAAAGCAAATACATACTAAGTGTACAGGAGTGGATGCAGGTTATATCCCTTGAATAAATTATGGCTGTTCTAGTTACTATTCAAAACAAAACCCCACTGCCAAGTCGGTAAATAGTTTTTAAGAAATAAAAAAAAATATCAGCAAGAGATTATATCGGTTTACCGGTTTTGAATTCATCAATGCAACCAAAAATAGGGATTGATGGAAGACTTCGTTTTTTTATGTGGACCCGTCAACAGTATTTCAGTCATGATATGACGATTGAAGGGCGATTGTAAAAGGCTCAGTGCAATTAAGTGCTTTTTGGGTGCAGCAGAAATCATACCCGGCACGAGGGCGGCGGGGGATATAGCTGTCCTTCAGACTGCCGTCTTATTTATTGTTTAACTGGTGTACAATTATTAAGAGGGTTTCAACACCTCAAAGAAAGGGAAAATCAGTTTCGATAGTGTCAAGTAACTATGGATATGAGAGGCACTCTGGCAAAAAGGGAGTTTAATGTATCTCCTTGATGCATTATACTAAGCAAGTAATCGCACAATTATGGATCCATAAAATCCTATTTGTCTAACAACAGACTGAATTACCAAGTAGAATGGTTACTTGGACATGCAGAAAATGGACCAAAGCAAAGGTTCGACCCAGATCAGCTTGATCAGACCGTGCAGGCTGACTTTGGCCACTATATTTCACATGAGTGTGACTCGTATATCATAACCAAAACGATTCGATTTCGTCATGTATCATATGGCTCACAACACGCGAAAAGGGGCATTCGGAAATTTGCGTAAAGTGTCGTCTCGGATCAGCCTGCGCACTCCGCGCAGGCTAATACGAGACGGCACTTCACAACTACATTAGATTTTGTGGTACAGTAGACTTGCGCAAAACAGAAAATTACATAAAAACGGAGAGTGGCTTTTCGGATTAGCCTGCGCGGACAGCGCACACTGATCCGAGACGACACTTTACGCAAATGTCCGAATGCCCCTTTTCGCGTGTTGCAGACCATATCGTAGTTAATATCCACCTACCATTCAAATGTTGTTCTTATCTGAATGTTAGGACAAGCCGTCTTATTGGTTAAGAAGAACGTTACAGCCAGTTAGATGAATAGCCTTGTAATTTAGAATAAGCATCGTACAGTATAGATCTTATATCTGACTGCATATTTTGCCTAGTTTGATTTTAATTTGAACTATCTGTCAAACTTCGAAAATTATCCTTGGCACTCTATGGGTGAAATATTCAAACATTCGGATCATTTCTGTTATTGGCCGAACAGTTTCCGGTTTTTCATCACTATATGGCCTGCAACACGCGAAAAGGGGCATTCGGACATTTGCGTAAAGTGTCGTCCCGGACATAGCTTGCACATTCCGTGCATGCTGATCCGAGACGACACTTTCCGATCGAGTATGATTTTCTGTTTCACGCAGGTCTACTGAAGGGTAAAATCTAATATTGACGTAAAGTGCAGTCTAGGATCAGTCTGCGCAGATTGCGCAGGCTGATCCGAGACGACACTTCACGCAAATGTCCGAAAGCCCCGTTTCGGGTGTTGCAGACCATATCCTTATACTTAGAATTCGAAAAATTCCAACTTACGCAACGAAACTGTGTATCTATGTGTAAGTTTGATTTTTGATAAGTCACCAGAGACAGAAAATGAAATGAGTCATACTCCGGCAAAAGGGGGCTTAATGAATCTCCGTGATACATTATCGAAAGTAAGTCATCAAATAATCACAGATCCATAAAATCCATTTTGCTCTCACAACCGGTTGAATTCTGAGGTAGAATGGTCCTTGGACAGTTACAAATGTTTGGACGTCGTAATTAAGTACTCTATACATAAAAAACGGGTTCAAAGGAATGCTCTTCCAATGAAAATTCGGGACACACTGGCGATTTATAATGAGGAGAGTCGGGAAGAGGGTTGGGGCAACTTGTTTCTGTTTCAAAAACTAGTAGAAAATCCATCTCTCTCTCTCTCTCTCTCTCTCTCTTTCTCTCTCTCTCTCTCTCTCTCTCTCTCAAACGTAAAAGAACATGTCCATGAAATTATGTATGTTTTTTTATATATTCTCATATTTTTGTTATCATTATTATATTATAGTCTGTTGTACTTTTTCAAATAACATGTCAGCATATTTTCTGTACAACTTCTGGATAGGACGATCATAATCATCATCATCACCATCTTCGTCGTCGTCGTCGTCATCTACAAGAGCCTCTGACGAAAGAGAAAGGGGAGTTATGTAAAATATGTGTATATTTTTGTTACTATCATGATGTCATTTTCTGTTTTTATTGGCATACTTTTTGTAATAATACTCGTATATGCATATTCTTTGTACAACTTCTGTTTTGGACGATTAAAAATCACTATCATCATTATCATCGCCGTCGTCATTAGTATTACAACAATCTCCGAGTTTTATGGAGAGCTCCGAAACCATCGTCTGTGAGATCCCCGTCTAGCTAGAATTGTCTCTCATCAAAACATTTTAGCCGGTTCAAACCATAAAAGAAAACAATGTGGCAAAAGGAAAAGGTGCTATTGACGTGCATGAAAACTGACCTATAATCAGCTTACCCCTTTACCACATAATCCCGAGTTTTTACGACCACAAGGCAGAGGACATAGGAAAACATTGTTGGTAAAGGAGAAGTTGTTGGTTACCAGGATTTTCTCCTTTTCCCACGAAGTTTAATACCCCTTCAAAGGACAAATTTCATAATTTAATCCACATTTAAATTGTCCAGCCCAAATTCTTTCACTTTCGACAAGTCTAAATGTTTGTTATCTTATAGAGTTAAATACTTATATGGCTCGCAACACGCGAAAAGGGTCATTCGGACATTTGCGTAAAGTGTCGTCACGGATCAGCCTGCGCAGTCCGCGCAGGCTAATACGAGACGGCACTTCACAACTACATCAGATTTTGTGCTACAGTAGACTTGCGCAAAACAGAAAATTACATAAAAACGGAAAGTGCCTTTTCGGATTAGCCAGCGCGGACTGCGCAGGCTGACCCGAGACAACATTTTACGCAAATGTCCAAATGCCCCTTTTCGCGTGTTGCAAGCCATATGGAATCATTTAGAATGTGATCGCAGTGTCAACGTACTTTTTCGTACATCTTCACTTACCCCGTGCAGTAAAAATACATCTGAGCCCTGCTTTGTGAAAAGGGGATTTAATGCATCTGCTAAAAGTATCGACCTAGGTCAGTCTGGGCAGGCTGACATGAGTTGGAACTTTTTGCTATTTGTAAATTTGCTTCTTTAAAGTAACAATAAAGGCTAAATGTAAGTGGGTGTTTAAATGCATTTGAATTATATCATACCATTTTAAAGTATTGAAATTATTGTGAAGATGACAATCTGTCATTGTACGATTGGTCCAAGTGTTAGTCGCTGACAGAGAAAATCAATTTCAAAACTAAGTTAAAACCTGCCATGTAGGTGTGTCTTTTGTTTACTTTTTGCCTGATTTTAAAATTCCTTTTTTCTGCCAGCGGCTAACACATGGCCCTACCACACGATAACAGACTGTCATCTCAACAATATTTTCCATACTTTTAAATGGTATGATTCAAATTTAAATGTATTATGACACCTGCTTTGATATTTTGGCCTTTACTGGGCCTTTAATGGATCCAATATTATATGACGATTTGCCTTGGTATAAATCATTACCAAGATGCATCAAACACCTTTTGCCAGAGTGCTGCTCAAATTATACCTGAGAAATTATTGTGCATGTACATGGGGCATTGAGGAAAAACTGTGGTTGAGGAGAAACTTCTTCTTAGACCGAAGCGTTTTAACGTACATTTATGTATCAAAACCTAATTTGATCTACGTGTAGTCACGTGTGTGTTGATGTTTGAGAAGTCACCGTTATGAGCAATTGTCCTATTTGCCACAGTGTTTTTAAAATCGGTCAGTTGCAAGAAACAAAAGATTCGGGGAGAACTAAAGAATGAAACTATTTCTGCAAGAACCAACCTTTGATAAGACTCACTTTCCTGATTTGAAATGATTCTGGTAAAGTTTCACGTAAAGTCGTCAGACCTATTGCATCGAACGCACAGCATAGGATCACGCTACCTATACAACTGAAGCTTGTGAGCAGTGAAGTTTGTGACATCGAAGAAAACTATTTGAATTGGTGTGAGGTCAAACTTTGACTTCATGTTGTGAATATAAGAACTGATATTTTCACATATTGAAAAGCTACAGGTGAAAATATTGAATTTAAGGTGTTCACAAATGAATTAAATGTACATGTATAGAAGATAACAGTTTATCACACAACTATTAGTCGAACGAATTGACGTGAAACAAATGACCTCTATTACTATATCATTTTCTTCCGCTAGGTGGCATTCTTTAAATACAGACCTATCTGATTTAGGCATCCTGGGTACAGAACCGGACTCCTTTCCAAAACGACAACCGTTCTATCGAATTTCAAAATAAACGTTTACTCAAAAGAACCTACCTCGTACGATTCATCCAGCCATGGTTAGCTAGCATGTAAACTATGCACCAGTTATTTATAAAACACTAAGCCCTTACAGGCTTCGGTATGAGCCCAGACATTTCTGTTGAAAACCCCTGCACAAACCCCGGTTTCCATAAAATCTATATTTAGACACTGTCTTCAAAAATGTTCAGTAAAACCATGGCATTCTTAAAAACTATTTTTCTCGTTTGAAATAATTAATTTTTAAGAATAATTAAGAAATTCGGAGCGAAAAACAGGCTAGATTTTTCCTCAAAAGTATTGTTTATAGCAATTTTCTCCCTTGCTATTTTATAAATGCAGAGTTTCTGTTTTTACACACCGGCGTATTAATATTTATCCTACATATGATAGTGATACGTCATAGTAGACAGGTCAAATCTTCGAAGAATATGACATACGCAGATAATGATTACCATATAATACACGCGTGCATTACTGTCCAAAGTTAGCTTCGGCTTTTGTTGTATGGATGTGGAACTATGAATGATTTTCAACTCTTTTTGCAGCTAACAGATTTATCGTGTCGTTAAAGAATACTTCAAATATCAGAAATAAACATGATTTTGTTGGTTTAAATTGGTAATACTTGGTGGATGACAATGATCCAAGAAGCACTTTCTGTGCAGTCTGATCTTGATCCATGTCATATGCAAAAGCTCCTTATTTTGACGATGGCACCGAAACGGTCAAACGCGCAATTTGTCGTTAATTGAACTTCTGTACCGTCTGATGATAGAAATATTCACTCTCTACTTATTCTTTGCATAAAGGTCAATTTCAGGTCAATTTGTTCGAGAAATACTTTATTTCTACTGCAATACAGCCATTACAAATTATCTTACACACGTTTAAGATAAGCAAATAATATCGTATTTAGTCAAAGTTCTGTAATTACACGCCCCATTTCTCAAAAAAAAAAAATAAAAAAATGCCGAACTGGGTTTCTCTGTGAACTTACTGGTCAAAATTGATGTGACAAAGCTGCCAATTTTATCATCTTTTGATTCAAAACAAATTCATTATATGTAAGTTTCCTTGTAACTATTTTTCGTCTGTGATATCCAACCTGTCAAAGAAGCGAATAGGCTTCGTGTAACTTTCATATATAGTCTACATATATACATGTTCATGCACATTAACACATCATGAGCTATTATTCATGAGGTACAGTTGTGTGATAAAAAGAATCTGACATTCATTGGCTTTTGATGTAAAATTTTATTAAATTCGTTGTTCAAAGATGTGATTAAGTTCACCAAAAGTTCGCTTGATAACATTTTCTAGACTCGTTTGCTAAACCTGTTATAATCATCTAAACAAAATTCTTCCAATTTTGCCACCCCTGACGCTGATTTGGTAATATTGTGTACATTTGAAATGGATCGCGAATTTCAAGAGTTTTTGCCATCTGTTTATCTCATCATCGAAAATTGAACCAATTAAAAAACTGAAAACAGTCATAATACTACAATCATACAGCCCCCCCCCCCCTTTTTTTTTTAACCAACGCAGAATCTATTTTTAAAAATAAATATCTTTCTTCTTCTTCTTCGCTGTAAAATTCAGTACTTATTTCAGTACAGCACCTTTTCGCATTTTTATCTTTGCTCAAAGCTAAATGACCGATCAACTTTTCACCACCTGCTACATATGGACAGCACTCGTCACAAATCGGCCGATTCTGTAACTAGATTCCGAGATTTGCCGAATAATACAGACAGCTGACGATGAGTCTTATTTGTACAGGTTCTTATATCTTGTACCTTATGATATAGGTGACATTTTGTTAAGTTTATGACTGTGCAAGTAAACATTGTTCAAACTGGAGTATAAATCTAACTTTATAAATCTTTCATTAACACTTTATATTATTGCTTTTTTTTTGGAAATACAGGTTTAAAACCTAGAACCGTAATGATTGGTTGGTTGTATTGGGGTTTAACGCCACTTTAACAGCTATGGTCATATCATGGCGGTCGGTGACGCACATGTGTTTCCTGGCTTTCTCACACCAGTACTAACACAACTTTCTTTCCAAAGCCACCGTCTACTTTTCTCACATGCTTCAGCAGAGGTGAGAGGCGAAAATACGCCGGAAAGAAGGTTCGCCTCAACCGGGTATCGAACTCACAACCACCAGGTCATGAGTCCGACACGCTCACCACTGAGCCACCCGGGCGGGGCTTAGAACCGTAATGAGATAGTTTAAACATTATTTTTATGTTCTTGCCATATTTTTCATGACATATTGTTATGGCCAAAAGCATGTTTTGTGCTGATTTGCCGAATAAATGAATGAATGAATGAATGAATTATTGTGTTGGGATTTTGAATTATCTCGTCACGGTACATGCTTTTAAACCTGTTATCCCAAACACAAACAATAATAATTATAAACTGATAATGAAACGTTTATCGAGTGAGAGTAATACAGATTTTACACTTCATGTCAATAGTGTCGCATTTAGCAGAATTAAAACTTCTAACAGGAAGAATTATTTTCCTTGGGGCAGTATTTAGCGACTGGGTGTTTTTTTTTCGGCGTAGCTGTATGATCCCACTTTTGACCTACTTTCAGTACTAGGAGGAAATGAAAAGTTACACATTTTGTGACTGGCCAAATATAGGTAAACTACGCAAAAAAATAAAGGTCACAGTAGAAATTTACCGACATTGGATAAAAGTGTTCATGACTAGGAAATCACGTAATGATCACATTTACCTGTGTAAAGATGTACTTTTTGGTCATGCAGATGTTAATCTCTAGCTAAACATCCATAATCTAAATCATATGAATAAACTAATAGCAATTAGTATTGGCGAGTTTTCTATTTCGGTTACTGTAAGAGATTTGGTACCCGTTTTTCCTCGCGTAAAACCGAATACGAATTGCGACGGCAGGCTACCGCTCTATTGTCTTACACGAAAACGGATTTGTGAAACAACTGATTTCGTTTCTTGTCAGATTGAAAAAAGATGTTATGTCTTCAATTTGGTGATTTAATTAGAAACATGAATAACTATGCCTACCTGGGGGAACAATTGATTTTATTGCGTTGTTAGCGAAGAAACTGGGTTTCCACTAAATTACTCTTAATAAAAGTAGGTGGGTGTGGTCAAGCATTGAGAGGGGTGATAAAACCCCGCCTTCTGATAACGACAAATAGTCGATGTTTGAAAGGTGCTTCATTTTTGTACAAAAAACATACAAATCTACTTTGTTTTCTTTTTAAAGATTTCGTCGTATGGTCTAAACAGACCTTTATTAAAACATGATTCATTAATGAAAAACAGAACAAACGATATATTCCGAAACATGGCAGAATGTCGACTCTCATTTTACGTTAAACATGAGAATTAATGTATTGCTCAATAACGCTCATTATGAGAGCTTCCTCATTCTTAAATCTTATTGAAAATTCTGCTTTCAACTATATGCAAAACAATTTAAAAGAGGCTACTTTCAGAACTGTTTTCATCATTTCTCTTCATATTATACTACAAACGAATTTAAATATTTATATCCCAGTGCCTCTTACGCTGTCTGTCTTTTTAAAAAGATATTTCTTGTTACATGTTAATCTGGGTCACTGTCGATGACTACAGACTAGCTTCGCTGGTCTATTTTCTTAGAGACCACAAATTTCGGAAACCCGTCCGCTGAGTGGAAACTGATGTAGCTGCAACTCGTAAAAGCATTTACTTACAGCGTTTTAACGTTTATACTTGCTGTAGTGATCTTATTACAAAAGCTACTTTTAAGGTCTAAGACCCCTAACTCACCGGTAAATATCGTGTAACATCGACGTTTTCGTAAAGGCTATTCGGCCAATCTCGGCAACTTCTGTCTTTTAATATGAGAGTTAGGGGCTGTAATCTGACTAACTCATCGGTAAATATCGTCTAACATAGACGTTTTCGTACAGGCTATTTGGCCAATCTCGGTAACTTCCGTTTTTTAATATGAGAGTTACGGGCCCTAGACCTTAACCCAGATAAGCGCAAGAATAGTAACTAGTAATAAACAGATAAACAAGTAATCCTGCACTTAACTTTTCAAATCTGTAATAAACAGCGGTTACAGTTTGTTTAGCGTTGAATTATGTCGTAATACCAGTATTAAAATCAAAATCTCAGGTCAACAAAAACTGGAATTTTTGTAGCAGTTTACTTTCAACACAGTTATAATAAATGGGGTCAGTGATAAAGTAGCAACTTTATGATTGAAACGAGCGCGAATCACGTGTATGAGGTGGTGTTAAAACATCCTGTAGTCGTCTCCTGTCTTTATTGTTCGGCAAAGTTCGAGTGATCTGTTTAACAAGTTATACGTAGTTACGGAATCGTCCGAGTTGTGACGAGCGCTGTAAGTGTACCAGGTGTTGAGCAGGGATAAAATTGCATCGGAAAGGAGTTTGAAGCGAACCGTTGCTTTAATAGAATTTGAAATTTTAGATTGCTCTGCCTTAGTGCAAACTTAGTACATGCAAGTCGTAACGGCCTTTAGTTTTAAATAGTAATCGGCTGTTGGTCGTTTAGTGTTAGCAAGGCGAAGCGTGTGAGGCTGTGAGATACAAAGAGAAAAATCTAACATGTATTTCGTCCCGAATTTCTTCAAACGGGAAAAAATAGTTCTCACAAATACCATTTATTTACTGCACATGTTTTAATACAGTTTCTAAATATAGACATTAGGCAAACATGGGTTTTTTTCCCACAGATTTATCAACAAGAAGTGTTTGGGCTTATACCGAAGCTATTACCCAAGCCTGTAGGGGCTGTTTATATAAATGACTGGTGCATAGGTTACATGCTAGCAGAGCATAGCTGAATGAATCGTACAAAGTAGCGTTTTAAAGAGTAAACATTTATCTTACTTTGAAATTCAAAGTAACGGATGTCATTTCGAAAATTAGTCCGGTTCTGTACCCAGAATGCCCAAATCAGATAGGTCTGTATTTGAAAAATGGCACCCAGCGGAAGATAATGGGTCAAACCGATAACAGTTCCAGCTATTTTAACTGAATATTAGTGCGCTTGCGTTGTTTCGCATGATGTATTTGATTCCTGGCAGTTCGATCACAGGAAGCGGACTTGCTCTACAAATCCATGTTCCCGGTAGCCACAGCAGCTCCGTTTGTCTGAAACGTGGTGTGCCGTGAGATTTTGTTTGTTAATTTCTCCATGTACCAAGTTCAGTTAGGTCTCTTTACGGTACTTCATGACAAGCCGTGAAGGGAAGGGATTGCTCAGTTCCACTGTGCCCAAAGATCTCCTACGGCTACCTGCGTTCTATCAAGGGTGCGAGTACGTTCCATTCCGGCCCGTCAAGTTCTGATCAGCACTCTCACGTTTCAAATGTTTCTATTAAGGTCTAACACGTTCATCACGTACTGTCTCGGTTTTCAGATGCATTATGACATAAAAAGATGAAGAAGATTGTGTTTTTGTATATTTGCTCGATGCATTCGTACAATCTTTGTCTCACAAAGATAGAGAATGCAGCAAGAACGGAACGCCATACTGCAGTGGGCAGAGGAGGGCGAGAAAAACAAGATCCACGACGGTGTGCGAAAGGATAAAGGAAAAAAAGGAAGCAACACGTCGGCCACTAATCAGCAATTCCGACTAGAGAGTTTTGCACTGAAAATATCAACACATTTCAGAACTAAAGATGCCTTTATAGCTCTATGCTCCTTTGACGAAATGCTAGAACGGGTAAAACCAGTCACTGAGAGATAGGATTCGAGGAAATGCTTTGCCTTACAACCTTATCGGAAGCTGTTCTTAATTCTTAAGACATCTGACCATAAGAGACAATTTATCATCACTTTCCTGTGCATTTCGGTGAAACAGTTTCGGTAAAGCAGTCAGATCTGCTATATGGTTGGAAAACTTCGCCATGCATCCTAGCAACATACAATGATAAAATGTTTGCTGTTCCTGTGGCGCCCGATGAATAGAGAGCCCCGACTCAGAAGTTTGAGAGACATCAGACCCTCGTGGATCATTAGGTTGAACCTGGTTCTCAACTGGCGACATTGGAGGTTGTGCCGTGGAGATGGACCTTGTTTTCCGTGTGGCTCGGAAAATGCCAGCTTTGACTTCTTGGACTTATTTTCCTATCGCAGCTTTTTTATGCTCCGAGATCTCGCACGTCCGGTCAGGCCGTAGTAGAACGCAACGCGTCACAGCACGCCGCATCCATAAACCGGCACATTCTGGGACGTACCTTGATAGAATGTAACAAAACGGCTCGGACATATCTGAGTTTGCCGGGAGAACCGCGAAGAAACGCGACAAAACCTGACAAAACTTGGAAGAACCGTGAGATACCGGTGAAAAAAAAGTGATTCGATGTTCCAACACAGATCTACTCTGGTTACGACTTATTACGTACTGCCGTAGGGTTTTTTTATTGATATTTTACTACAACAAAATTGAAGATGGTTTTTACTATATTTCTGCACTTTGGCAAGCAGTGTTGCATCTAGAAATTTTCAAATGGGGACTGTCCCCACTGCCTTCAAGTGTAAAAAGGCGGAATAGATATCATGGAGAATTCCATTGTGTGGTAAAGGGTTACTGTATCATTTGTTTTAGTCTTTTGATAAATAATAAATGTCAAATCTATTAAAGGGTTCTATTATTCCAGTGTTCTTTCTTTGTATGAATGCCC
Source organism: Hippopus hippopus (assembly GCA_946811185.2). Taxonomy (NCBI): domain Eukaryota; kingdom Metazoa; phylum Mollusca; class Bivalvia; order Cardiida; family Cardiidae; genus Hippopus; species Hippopus hippopus. Next base: position 62,668,618 of record OX328098.1, on the reverse strand, counting down.
TGTACCTTCTACTTCAATTCTTGGCCCAGCGGTATCACTCTAAGACAATAAGACCTAACCCCCACCCTACCCCATCCTACGATGTTCAGTATTTACATTTCATAAATTCCCCAAGTTTTTACGTAGTATTAGACAGTGATTTTAGCTTCCACCTATTGTTTCCATAGATATTTATGTAAATTTACTGCTTAAATTCACTTTCAAAGCTAAAAAGACAGTCTGAAGTGCCTCCGATCAGACATGTCAAATGGACATTTTGTTAAGTCGTGGGTTTTCACGTTTTTTGCTTTTGCTTCGATCCGTTTCTTTAAACTATTTCCGCGTGATATGGTATTAATTTGTCAGTAAGGGTAGCAGGTCACTTCGAAGCCGGCCGTTTTCATTAAATGAGTGGATTAACATCATTATCACGCTTTTTATTAATAACACGCCAGCTTGTTAAGCCGTGATAAACAGTGACACTATTAGTTGTACGGTCAGGTGACAGGGTAGTCCAAATATTTAGACGTACACATGCTTGTTTGCTGTTCAACATTTATCTATCGGACATTTCACATTTTACTTTTCTTTTGCATGTTACGTCTAAACGGGCCCCACTTAGTTCTATGTAGCAAATTCGATTTCCTAAAATCCGAGATAATGTTGAAAAAGCACTGAACTAAACATGAAAGATAACTTAACTGGATACAAATTTACTTTTTTCTCTCTCAAAAAGGGCCACATTTATGATATATTCATCTAGAATTCAATCGTGTAACTTTTTCAACACAAATGCCGCCATATTTACAAGCATATTTCGGGTTAAATAAAGAACCGACATTCCGAACGATTTTTGAACGAAATTAGGTTTCCCCCCCCCCCCCCCCCGACCGGATTGTAACGTTGGTTTTGGCAACCAATTTTTTTTAACCTTTTTAGATATTTTGAACTGCATTCAGTAACGATTATGAATTCACTGGCTCTGTCAATTGCATAAAGATCGGTGTTTTTGCACAATTTCCTGTGGCCAACAAGCATTTTGACACAGAATAAGTGACAGGGTGGACCAACGATTCGAAGGGCTTAATTGACGGTTTTATTTCATGAATATTTAAATGAAGTTCTGTTTACCAAAATTATTTTTATAACCCCCACATAAATTAATGTGAAATGCCTGTATAACCATAGTCCCTACTTGAATCATGTATATTCAACGATAACAACATATTCAGCACTTCGGTCTTGTGCCAGAAGCTGAATTTAGACATGGGAAACCCCGACCTCATTGCGTAGCTTTAAATATCCATTGAACAGTTCATGAAAAAAGATAATGTATACCAAAACTCAACTAAAATGCTTCCTATCACTAGAACTAACTTTTTTGGTTAATATAAATGAACAGTTCTAAGTCAATTAGCTTCGGTTTTTGAAGCGCGATGAACGGGACGGACGAGTATAAAATTTAGCGTCCATTGGCCTTCTCTTGACAGCAGCACTAGAATACCAGAAAATAAAAAATAATGCTTTTTGCAGTATTTCTGCTCAAGCAAATTAATACGAAAATCAAGTTGTGGAATTGAAATTCACGTAATAAATTTTGGCTACACGCGAAACCTCACGCAAGAAAAAAAAAATAAAAAAGAGCCATTTTTCCGTTATCTTGTGTAAAATGACAGTTTTGTAATAAATTGACACCCTTATTTGACATTTTCTTTGTCAAATCATGCGGAAATACCTATCCATAAATTAACAGACACGAAAAATTGATCGGTGCAAAAAAACGCAGAAACCCATGACACAACAGAATGTTCCGTTAGACTTAGCCCGATCAGAGACTTCAGACCGTCTTTTCAGCCTTTTAATTACTTTAAACAGAAAATTCACAATTATCTTGATCTAACAGACTTTTTTTGCTGCAAATAATAAATATGGGTTGCTTAAGCTGTAGTTGAGAACCATTATTGTCCAACCCTCTAATATGAAATCTTAACCACAGATTTACAGCTCAGGGGTTGAGTGTACCCAAAGCGGAAATACCGGTTTTGGTTCCTTCTATCAAATTTATTACCAGCTGTGAAGAAGGACTAGGAATTTTCTTCAAAACTACTTTATCATAAATCACCTGAAAATATTCAGTGTCGTAATAAAAGGGTTGGAAATATTCACTCTCAGTAATAACCGCGAGTGGTCTGGATTTTTTTTTCCGTCGTAGGAGACCAAACAAAAAAAAAAAATCTGATCCAAAAAAGGTCATGAAAATGCCACTAAAACCGATCTTTCCTTTAGAAACATGCATACGGTCTTGTTTTGGTTGCAGTTTCTAAATTAACAGCAGTGAAACTATTGTTTGCATTCAAATAAGGGGTTCATAAAAAAAAAAGGTGACGTCTTTCACTTCATAGTACGCAAGAAAACTGGGATGCATTTCGGGTTAGAAAACATGCACCCCTCGAAAACACGTCGATTAGGAGGCAGAATAAAGTTCTAAAATGTTGAATGGTGTCTTACTTTGATTATCCAGTATTCCCCAACTGTAAAAAGAAAAGAGGAAACTCCTCGTAGTCACGTATAATATTATTATACAATGGTATTGTATATTGCTCGCATATCTGTTACTGTAAAGACTAGAGCTCAATAAAGTACTTTGAAGTTTGAGCTTGAACTTTGATTAAGGCTATGTCTACTGTTTAATTTTACCGGTCAGTCGGTCCTGTTTCATTATTTTAGGCAAAAGACAATAGGTGCTCGTAGGGGATCAGGTGGCGTTTCGGTATTTATCCGCGAGAATGTTTATGAGGATTATAAGATACAAAGAATTTTCAGTAATGTAAATGAGGCTGTGATTTTACATTTGCAAAATCTCGAAACATGTGTTAAAGAAATTATTGTTATATTCGCCTATGTCGCTCCCGAAAACTCTACAATCTACACTTGCAATGATACAAATGGTATTGAGTTATTACAATGTACCGTTGACAATGTAATATCTGAGTATCCTTATGCTTCTATACTTTTGGCGGGAGATTTAAATGCACGCACGGCAAATTGTCTTGACTATATTCCAAACGATACTCTTTCATATGTTTTTAGCGATAAGTCTTTAGATTATCCTACGGATTCCTTCTGTCTCAGCAGACGATCGAAAGATGAAAAAAATTAACAATTTTGGACATTCACTGTTAGAAATGTGCTGTTCCTTTGACATGCACATTATGAATGGTAGATTGTTCAATGACCATGATGGGAATTTTACATATTTTTCTACAAATGGTCAAAGTGTAATTGATTATATTATAGCATCTACAGATCTTTTTAGTTATGTTTCCTACTTCAGTGTCGAGGATATAGACTTATCTGATCACTTTCCAATCTGCTGCACTTTAAGTATGTCTGAAAGTTTGCAAGCAAACCTATCAAATGATACGGATCCTGCACATGCAAATGATTCTTTGACTACATGGATTAAAATGAAGTGGAAGCATGAGTTAAAGGATAACTTTCTATCAAAATTTTCTGATTTATTTCAGACTTTCAGTCGTGATTTAGAATCTCAGGGCTCGCCTAATTACATGGAAACTCTCTCTTCTTTCATACAGCTTTATCAAGTAGCAGGTGCTAGCATGCAAACAAACACTAACGTGCGAACTCACAATACCCAGCCTGAGTGGTGGGATGGGGAATGTAGTTCGTTAAAAAGAGACAAATATCGGACTCTCCGCCAGTTTCGCACATTTGACTCCGATGAATACCGAAATCTGTACATCACACGGCGCAATCGCTTCAGGGCAGTATGTAAGCAAAAGAAACAAAACTTTCTTCGTAAAAAACGCGAGGCGCTAAAAGCAGCCAGTAAAAACCCTAAAGAGTTTTGGAAATTGATTAAAGAGAACCGTATGACTAAAGAAGTAGAAACTAGCATACCAGCACGTGATTGGTATAATTATTTCAGTGATCTTTTCTCAAATAACGATTTTACACAGAAAGATCTAAACTTCAGTGACGAGGAATCGCTCCGTTCGAACCGGAATCCAGTTGACAGTAGTTGTCTAAATCTACCCATAGCAGACGACGAAATCATCAATAGTGTTAAATCTATAAACAATAACCGATCTCCTGGTCCAGACGGTATCAATATAGAAATGTATAAACACACATTAACGTTAACACTTCCATATCTTAACAAGCTGTTTAATGAAATGTTCGACTCCGGCATTTTTCCTCTCGATTGGGGAAAAAGCATTATTACTCCAATACACAAGAAAGGCTCTAAGACTGACCCTAATAACTATAGAGCTATATCACTTATTGATTCAATTTGCAAAATTTTCATGAACATTTTAAATTGCCGTCTGAGTCGCTGGTGCGAAGAAAATACAATTTTAGTCGAGTCACAGGCTGGTTTCAGGAAGGGCTATTCAACAATAGACAACATATTTATCTTAACGGCACTGGCTCAAAAATATCTTTCTAAGAAACGCGGGCGGTTTTATTGTATTTTCATAGATTTTGAGAAAGCCTTTGATAATGTACAACATAGTCAGCTTTGGACAGCATTTGAAAGAATCAACGTGAATGGAAAATTCCTTAATATACTTAAATCTGTCTACAATAATACAAGGTCATGTGTAAAGGTTAACCATAAACTTACTGAATTTTTTAACTGTTCAATTGGAACCCGTCAAGGCTGTGTAGCCAGTCCAAAAATTTTCAGCATTTTTATAAATGATTTGATTAATTACTTACAAAACAAATGTGGTAAAGGAATTTTTGTTTCAAACGAAATTCGTGAACTGTATGCGTTAATGTTTGCAGACGATATATCCAGCTTTTCGGATACTGTTTTACGCCTCCAAAAACAAATAGATTGTATATCAGATTACACTAAAATTAAGGGTATGAAAATCAACGCAGACAAAACGAAGATAGTTGTATTTCGAAATGGTGGAATTGTGAAAAAAACAGAGCGATGGTTTTTGGACGGCAAACCGTTAGAAATCGTACCTTTTTATAAATATCTAGGGGTGTACTTTACACCTAAACTATCATGGTCTGTTACTCTAGACAAACTATCCTTACAAGCGACTAAAGCCTCACATAATATTTTTAGATACCAAAAGAAATTTGGAAACATCGGGGCAAAAGATACATTTAAAATTTTCGACGCGACAGTTAAGCCGATCCTTTGCTATGCATCCAGCATTTGGGGCCATTCTTACAACAAGAAGGTAGAAACAGCACATATTAAGTTCTGTAAGCGATACTGTTTACTATACAATAACTGTCCTGATGCGTTTGCGCTGAGTGAATGTGGCAGACTTCCATTATGTACAACCTATATGTATAACTGTATTAAGTACTGGTTACATCTACTTCGCCTTGAGCCCCATAGATATCCAAAACAATGCTATGACATGATATTTCAACTTGATAATGCTGGTAGAGACACTTGGGCCACCTCAGTTAAGCAATTATTGTATAGCTTTGGTTTTGGATACGTATGGCTGGCTCAGGGCGCGGGAGACCACCAAATATTTTTGAATACTTTCAAACAAAGGTTAATTGATTGTTATAGCCAAAAGATGCACAGTGAAATAGAATCGACGTCAAAAGGCAAACATTACCAGAACTTTAAGTCACTTTTAACAGTAGAAAAGTATTTATCTATAAATCTGAATTATGACTTAAAAAAGGTACTTGCTAACTTTAGATGTTCTTGTCACCAGTTAATGATTGAAAAGGGCAGACACCTAGGCATTGACAGAGAGTTAAGGTACTGTCCGCTTTGTCTTACCCTAAATGTTCGGGTTGTTGAAGATGAGTTGCACTTCTTTCTTTATTGCAATTTTTACGAAAATATCCGCAAAGTCTATTTTCTACCTAAATGGTTACAAAACAGGACATCCGAATCCTTCTATGATATAATGTCGTCAAAAGATCAAGACTGTATATTTCGCATGGCTAGATATTTATTGTCTGCATTTAAGGTGAGACAAGACATTTTAGACCCTTGAAAAAAAAAAAAAAATTATCTTATTACTTCTCTCTGTCACATAACTTGAAATTAACATGTTTATTTATTGTAGGCCAGGGGCCTAAACCATTGACTAATCTTTATATTCTTTTGTTTATTGTATTTAATTGTTTACTTTTAGCAGCTATTGAACCTTTGAACTTTGGTGGGCTAAAATGATAAAACAAAACTATTCAGTCAAGAAATGCAGTCAAGGTAACGCTTTTTTTTGGTTGTTTTTTTCGGCTGAAATAGTTAAAAAGGAAACAGAGGACGGACCGCATATTCCGTGCAGTCTGTACTGATCTACACTGTTGTATTAATATCCGTTATAGGATGTGAACATTTTAACCCTTTTCCTAAAATAATGGTTTTTTACAACCCATGAGAATGGAGGCTTTTGAAAGCATTGGCATAAAGGGAGAAATTGCTGGTAACCAGCGTTTTGTCCTTTCCCCAAAATGTTTTCTACTCTTCCAAAGTAATGTTTTTCTCATTTCTTCAGTTACATTGACTTTAACATCTACAAATTTGCCTTCAATTCAGACAAGTTTAAAATCTTGTTGAGAACTAGCAGTACTATACAGATTCTCTGTAAATCGGTCACTCAACTTGATGGTATGAATTATGCTTGTAAAATTTGTATTGTAGGCCGGAGGCCTAAATTACTAAATAAAAGTATTGTATTGTATTGTATTGCTTGAACTTTGATTAAGGCTATGTCTACTGTTTAATTTTACCGGTCAGTCGGTCCTGTATCCTGATATTTATTTGTCGGACGGCCGCTAATTTTACCAGACATGACCGACGGACCCGGTGTTACGGAAGACCACTCCTTCATGCATGGCTTCGTCCCGATTTAAATACGATACCTAACAACTGTGTTAGGGAGATATCTCTTTGGCTCAGTGGTTAAGGTATTGGTCTAAAAAAACTCGAAAAACGAGGATCTTGTCCGCCATGGGTTCGAATCCCGCCAGATGCGGTTTGTACTGCAATGCATTTGTTCATTTGTTTCTTTGTTACGGACTTTGTTCGTTAGACCCGGTGTCTGTAATATTACGATATGTACGTATTATAAACTAAACACTGCAAGTAAAGCGGTTTTTTTTTTTTTTTTTTCAGAAAATTATCGTTTACTATCGACAGTTGGACGAGCTATCGCGATAGTTATCGACTTGAAAAAATGCTATCGACCTATTGCTATCGAGAGTAAAGCTATCACGATACATCGATAGGTCGACCTATTGTTACACCTCTTCATACTGGTAAGTTCTCTTGCTACGGTCCACTACGGTCTGTTAGGTTTCTCATCTGCACCGGGACTGCCGTGACAAATGTTTTTGAAAGGCAAAAAACCTGGCACGGTAACCGCGGCAACCCCGATCAGACAAGTTTGTATACCCCATTCCTCTAGGTTGTATTACTTCAATCCCGTTTGTCCACGGTTCACAGAAGCGTTGCTGCCGTGTCTACAGGGAACATGGTGTAAATGTAGGGTTAGTAGAGACTACCACTGGAGTTGTGTTGAAGTTAATTTGTGCTGAGACTGTAATCCACGCGCTATGAAGTAGACGATATTCACAATTTTATTTATGGTTGAAACTAACTTGTACATAACTGCTTTTCCGTTATTTTTTGTAACTTTATTATGTTCCTTTGGGTTACAATAAAAGTGAGATAGTATATTCTTACGTTTAATATGTCAGTTGCCTTTTAAAAATGTGGAAATTATAGACGCAGAATAAAAGCAAAAATGGGAGATGCTAGGGATGCCAAAATACGACAAAAATAGGCTTTCATTGCAAAGGGAGATAATGCATTTTGTCACCATATCTCTTAAAAGTGCACCATATCTCTAAAAGTGCACCTGTTGATACACTTTTTTTCCCCAAGATATTAGAAAGTAATAATTTTTGTGCAAGTTTGTTTTAAAAATCTGTCCGCTGTTTTTTTTTTTTTTTTTCCCCAGAAAAATGAACGGAACTTATATTTCATTAACAAGTTTGAATATTCTTAATTGCTACTGTGATCCGTCTAGTGCCATACTTCTTTCGAAATATCCTTTTCACTATTTGCAAGCATCGCATTCCTAAGAATGATCATTTTGTTTTAGCAGTATTTCGTACTTTAAAAAACCTTTCTTTCAAATTTGAAATTAAAGCCTGTTTTCTGTTTTTTGAGAAGAGTTATCTCATTTGAAGACGGGAATTTTTGTATTTTACCTCACAACATATGATTTTCTTTTCACTTTTAGCTCCACTGGCCGAAAGCAAGCGAGCTTATGTCATGGTCCTGTGTCCGTCGCCAAATTAGAGCCACCAAATTTGGCCTGTAGCTTCATCGTATGGATCTCGACCAAGTTTCTTCAAATTCTAGCCCCGGGGTCAAAATTGACCCCGTCACAAGTTTTACCTAGGCTTATGTATTGAAAACTTTAGAAATTCTTTTGGTTCCAAACCGTAAGGGCTAGGGCTTCCAAATTTGGCATGTAGTCTCATCTAAAGGATCTCTACTAATTTTCTTGAAACTATAGCCTCTGGGTTAATGTTGGCCTTGTCATGGGGGTTACAAGTTTTACATTGGCTTATATAGTAAAAACTTTAAAAAAAAAAAGAGAAAAAAAGTCTTCTCGTTCCTAGCTATAAGCCCTTGGGCTACCAAATTTTGCAAGTAGCTTTATTTATTTGGCTTCTACCAAGATAGCCCAAATTATAGCCCTGTGGTCAAATTTGGCCCCGCCCTGGCTGTCACAAGTTTTACATGGGCCTACAAGGTAAAACCTTTAAAGATCTTCTCTTTCCTAACCATGAAACCTGGGGCTACCAAATTTAAGCATGTGTATTTATCTTCTAATGAAGCTCTGCCAAGATTGTTCAAAGCATAGCCCTGTTGTCAAATTCGGCCTGCCCTTCCAGTCACAAATCTTTGCATGGGCCTACATAGAGAAAACTTTAAAGATCTTCTCGTTCCTAACCATAAGACCTAGGGCTACCAGATTTTGCCTGTATATTTATCCAATGGACCTCTACTAAGACTGTTCAAATTATAGTCCTAGGCTCAAAACTGGCTCCGTTCTAGAAGTCACTGTTCAAATTATAGATAAACATTTCCTTGTAGAGTGAAAATTTCAAAAATCTTATTGCTCCCAGCCATAAATCCTAGGACTACCAAATTTGGATCATTTCTGAATTTGTTAAAAATTTAGCCATGGGATTGAAATTAGCGATGCCTCTGGGGTTTCATTTTTTACAGGGGATTTATACTGAAAGAAACTTTAAAGATCCTCTTGTTTATAACCATATGGCCTAGACCTGTATTATTTGGCTTTATCTTGTGGACTTCTACCAGGATTCAAATAAGTATGGCTCCGTATTCAAAAATGGCTTCGCCCTTGGGTCACAACTTTCACCTGGGCTTTTGTAAAGAAAACTTTATAAATGTTCTTGTTCGCATACATTAGGCCTAGAATCGTAATGTTTGGTATGTATGGTTTGTACTTATGAAGCCAGCAGAGCGATAAAGGGCAATCATGGCCCTCTTGTTTTAACTCCGCATACAAAATATCACTATCTATGTGAAAATGAAAGACATCTGTCCTTTAGAAAAAATTCCCTTAATGCATCTGCAAAAAGTATTGATCTATGTCATCCTATGCTGTCTGCGCAGGCTGACCTGAGTCAAAAGTGTTAGCTTTTGGTAAATTTTGCACGTGTCCAAGGACCATTCTACCTCATGATAGTACCTTTTGGAGGTGCATTAATTTAAGCTATTACCACACTTTCCCAAGTTTTTTACGACCCTGAAGAAGAAAATTTTTCAAAACAGTGTGGGAAAAGAAGAAAATGCCGGTAACCAGCTTCTCTCTTTTGCCAACAATGTTATCTACCCTATCAAAGACAGAAATCATTATTTGAGCTACTTTCAATTTCTCGTCTGCAAATGCTTTCAATTCTGACCTGTCTAAAATTTTACTGTTTGGTAAACCCTTTACTAAACAATCCCTTGTTTTTACGACACAGAGGAAGAAGCCTTCTGAAAACATTGTGAGAAAAGGAGAAAATGCTGGTAACCAGCATTTTCTCCTTTTCCCACAATGTTTTCTACTCTTCTAAAGTCAAGTTTCAATTTTTGAGTCACGTTTATCTTGTCGTCTGCAAATGCCTTCAATTTGGACAAGTCTAAAATTTTATCATTTGGTAAAGAATAAACCCCCCTTTAGACAGAGCATGACTCAATTGTATCACACCTCCATTGTGATGTCGACTGCCTGTTTTCCATTTAGTCCATTTTTACCAGCAGTCGTACATCGATCAATTAGCGAATCCATGAATAGAAATCAGGTCCAAAGATTTACTTTTGGCATTGAGTGCCGTTGCATGTAAATAGATATTGATTCAAACTGACGACTGTAATGAAAACGATGTTTGTATAATAAGTTGGCTTGTTTCATTCTTACCGTATCTCGTTAGATAAACGCACACGGTAATGCTTTTTCCACCATTGAAATGTTTCTTGCCCATCGACAGCCATGTTTTTCCCCAAACGATTAAAAGCGTTTTTCCTAAGAAAGAAATCACAAATTTGGACGACTTAGTGTTGGTTTTAGGCATGTTATTCACATGGATAGGGATCAGACTTTACAGTGTATACATGTTCCATTTCTAGTACACCAGTATACGTGCAGTGCATTCGTGAAAGGAAAAGAGCCATTATCACATGTATAGCGATCTCCAAAGATGTTTGTCCGATCAAATTCTACACGACCTATTTCCTTATCCGCAATATATTTCACCTTCATTAACTGTAGGTCCAATTGATCATTTTGATTCAAAACAAGAAAAAATAAACACAAATGCTCTTCAGAAACCTTTTTTGAAATGAGAGAGAGGGAGGGAGGAGAGAGAGAGAGAGAGAGAGAGAGAGAGAGAGAGAGAGAGAGAGAGAGAGAGAGAGAGAGAGAGAGAGAGAGCCAGCCAGCCAGACGGACGGACGGACGGACAGACGGACGACCAGACGGACGGAAAGGCAGACAGACAGACAGAAAGAAAGAAAGAAAGAAAGAAAGAAAGACAGTCAGACAGACAGACAGACAGACAGAGACAAGGACAGAGAGAGACAGAGACAGACAGGTGCAAAATATTGAGATCGGTCCTGCACAGAATCAGGGGAATACATAGAGAATATTTGTCTTTTACGGTGAAAGATCGAAATTTATGTCATCGAGTGAACATCATCGGTAATATTTTCACGAGTAGCGCAGCAACGGGTTATTACCGATGATGTTCACGAGATGAAATAAATTTCGATCTTTCAGCCCCCCAAAAAACAAACATTCTATTCATTTCATGCTTTTAACCCTTTCTGGGGGGAACTTAATCAAAATCCAGTACAGTTCTTTTCGGTTATTCCCCGTGGCGTACCCCCTCCGCATAGCAACGCATTACAATATTACGTCAAGCGCGAGAAATGTAAGGTTTCCGCCTTCAATTGAAGAGTTAGAATGTAAAAATGGGTATTTTCATTGGTCGTAACCATGAAATATCGAAAAATATTTCACCGATATTTCTCGATAACCTACCGGAAAGCATGAAATAAAAGCCATTATTTGCGTAAGTATGGTACGAGAGTATTTTTTTTTACAAGAAATCTCTGTCCTCCGGAAGCCAGGGTGTAGAACAACGTTTTTTTTTTTTGTCCGAGAACACGAGCAAACGACCAACCTTATTTCATACGCTCTACTGATGGAATTCTATGACAAAAGAGTAGAACTAACTGTACCTAGGATGTTTTAATGTACTGTAGTTATCACAAAACACACACAAAGTTACTTGTTCCAACTCAATACAATCTTCTTTATTTCGAAGAATCAGTCGAGTCTAGCGAGACTATTGAAGTAAATACGGTAACGATCGTGAATGTACAGACGAGTTTCCTGTCCTCCAAAAGCTAGGGTGTCAAACAACGTTTTTATCGTAAATACGATCGAAAATCAATCTTGTTAAATACGCTCCCTTGATGGAACTTGGTTGCAAAAAACAAAGTTGAGTTATTTGTATGTATAATGTTTAAACGTGGCTATCGCAAATCTAATGTCCAGTATGCTGTGCCCGGATAATCGCACTTTTCTTCTTTGTTTATTCCATCCATATAGCGCTGTTGAAAAAGATACCACTGTTATTTATCAGTAAGTTAAAACCTACGTAAACAACATCTGTTTTAAGATCTGATTTCAGAGCCAAATGTTTCAACCCTTTACCAGACAACAAAATTTTAGCCTTTTGTATTTGGCTCAAATGGTGCAATTTTTCTTTGATAAGGTAGAAAACATTGTGGGAAAAGAGAAAATGCTGGTTACCAGCATTTTCTCCTTTTCCCACAATGTTTTCAAAAGGTTTCTTTCCCAGGGTCGTTAAAAGTCGGCATTGTGCGGTAAAGGGTTTAGCCACTTTCAGCTTTATTTCAATCATATCACGATGATAGCCGTCATATTCATATACAAGTATGTCCTGGGTTTCACCAGTACCAGGCTTGTGCTACGTCATATGCAGGTAGGTAGGTAGCTGCTTGCACGCAAAATCGCAGTTGCATACACATTGCAAAAAGACAGAAAGAATGGAAAGACAATTTTGCCGAGAAAACGTCACCAGAGGCCACCAAATAGCTTCTACAATTAAAAAATTTTCTGGGGGAGGCCCTCAAGACCCTCCTGGGAAATTCCAGTGCTTGCAGGGAGGCTCAAATCCGAGGCCTCTAGGTTACTAGTAGGCCTACTACGCTTTAATAAGTACCTATGACCTGGTTTGTGCGCGTTAACATTCATGCTATCATTAGATATGATGTGAGGTTCATTCGACAATTCTTGGGTGATATAGATAGTTTAAAGTTCATAGGGACCCCTGAGCTCTGAAATTTCTTGAAAAATCCCGTATCGATTTTCATTAAACTTTTCAAAATCTTTTAAAATGACCTTATCAACTCTCACAGCGAAAATTAGAAGTTTTCTTCCGCAAGAAAGGGCATTTTGCCCATTCCAGTCGTGTTAAATTTTTGTTCTTAAGCTTAAGCATCTCCGACGGTTTCGCACAGTGACCAGAACAGCAAACATAACTGGAAAAGTGCATGACTTCAATACCTCACTATAGTTAAATATGAGGCCCTGAAATTGGGGGGTTTTTTGCACAAATATTATAGTTCTATACCTAACTTTTGATATCGCTTTCGTCACTTTCATTCAAGTCTTCGAAGTCTATAACCATTTGCCCAATGTTTTTTATGTCGTGTATGTTCTCGATTATTTGGTCTCAATTTTATTTTCGGCATAGCTAAATGGTTTATGCCACTTTTGTTGAGATATGTGTTCCAAACCATCTGACACTTAGACTCGAAGGTCTTTCGTGGTTTGTTTTGAATTGTTTTTCGCCATGATTTTTTCAATTAGCTCAATTGTATTTTGGTCACTATCATAGGGTGGTAATCTTAATGACACTGTGCTCCTTTGGCCGTAAAAATTCATCTACAACAATGTTTTGTAGCTTGTTTATGGAACTTAACCGGTTCATAAAATTCACCCTTCTTCATTTCATTTTTGTTTGCTATTTCATATGATGTGAGCCAAAGTTTGACTGGGTTTCAGAAAAACATCTATGGTTGGACGTGTAAAAGAAAAGGTGTAAACAAGTGAATGCAAGTCTCTGATATTGAATCATTAAAATAAAACCCAAATAAAAATGATATAAGGGCCCGAGAGGTTGATGTTTTTGCTGTTCAAACACTAGATTACCACAGTCACTGTACTTGCATGAGAATTGTTTTCATAACAGGTAAATCCTTTACTCGAAATAGCCTTCAACACTCTTACCGTTTTTTAAGTCGTTTTGCTCACACATTTTAACATTGCGTTGAATGCAAAAAAGTCAAACTAAGTTATCAAAATTCTGAAAACTTCACTCAGAGTTGGTAAAGGTAACATTCAGAGGTAACAACCTACGTTATAGCATACGTCATCGGAGACATTTTAAATCCGCCATTTTCGTTTTAAAAGGTAAGTTTTTTAGCTTGTACATTATTGTTATTGAAGATCTGTCCAAACAAAGCAGTGCATATGGTACCTGACAACTTTCTTCGTTGGTATACATTAATATTTTGTTCATTAGTTTCGTTGATTTTGCAATTACCTCCGCACAATTTTCGAAGCCGGTGACACATGTGCGATTTAACAATAGATGTCGTATACGCTTCATCCGAAATTGTAATATTTACAATGATAATACTAAATTCTATCAAGAAACATTTGCATATGGTGATCATTTTGATAGTATTTATCCGAGAAACGACTGTAAGACTTCGTTTTCACTACGGTAATTTGAAAAAGCATTGACTGATTGGACATTACAGGCCCGTAGGAACAAGGGGGGGGGGGGGGGGTTAGAAAGGCCAATAATTTTTACAATAAGCGAAAATGAAATACATGTACTAGTGTGTTGTGCAACACAACAATCTACCAAGAATATCTCCCTACCCCCCAGGTTAGCCCCCCCCCCCCCCGCAATATTGAATTGCTTCCTACTTGTCTGCATTACTAATAAACATGATAAACATGTACAACATATTTGTTGTTGTTGTGTGTGTGTGTGTGTTTTTTTTTTTTTTTTTTAATGGGCTTTTACGCCGTTTTGAACAATCTTTCAGTAATATCACGGCGAAGTTCACTTACTCATGTGCTTCCTGGGTATCACCAGTACTAGGCTGGGTCTCTGAAATGTCTTGCCCAAGGACATACCCACGTGACCAGCGGCGGGGGGGGGCCTCAAACCCGCAACCCTCGACACCTCTGGGGATTACCGGATTACAAGTCCGACGCCCTAACCACTGAGCCACGCAGGACCCCCATCATATTTGTGCAGTCATTTTGATTATAACATTTTTAGCATTGGATATGAGATCATGCGCAGATCCGGAGGGGGGGACCGGGGGTCAGGACCCCCTCTGGAATTTTGGCAAAAATGTGGTTATCGGATTCGTGAAATCTGGGAATCAAAATATCATGTCACCCGTCACGCAAAAAGGGACATTCAAGGAATTCTGTTAAGCAAATATTTAAAAAAGAGATTGGATCCAGCAGCGGTTAATCAGGGTTGGTTTATCAGTATGGATATAAAGTAAGGTAGAATGACAAAATGTCTGCAATACGCGCAGTCTGACCAGGGTCGATACTTTTCGCACGTCCCGGAATGTCCTTTTTTATATGATGGGTCACATAATAAGACGAGTACGTATTCAATGGGAACCCCACCCCCCCTCCCCCCCCCCTTTGAGAAAAATATCTGGACTCGCGCATGGAGATGACCGAAATATAAAAACAGGTTGTTTGACAGAGTTAATCTGATCGGCAATGTCAGGCTAGCTTTAATAATACTATTTTGTACTGATGTGATATTCTCAATTCCGACAAAACCTATACTTTTCCGAACAAATAAGAAAGAAGAAACAGTGAGCTTGAACTGTTCTCTACGTGAACAAAGAGTTGATCATTTAGGCCCCTATCCATGAGATAAGGTAAGGAGAGTTTGAAGTCTCGATGTCCAAACTTGATAATAATGGGACAAACTATAGTTCATTTCAGTTATATCGAAATCAAAGTGGCTCTCTGAAATACTTCGAGATTTCATTAATTCGACATATCAGATTTTGATATTTGTTACCAAAAAATCATGCAACCACATTTAGATTATCATGAGAATGGTGTTGATTTATTTTCAATGTGGTCACTTTCTCACCATATCATTCTGTTACCTTGTTTTAAAAGTATTTGTTTACAACTGGGACAGAATTTCTTAAACATTAAGAAAATCTTTTCTGAAACCACTCGTTTTAAAATTTGGATGATTTTTTGGCAAGAAAGCTTCAAGTCGACTTAAGTAGTTATTCGTGAAATTAAAAGTGAAGTCGAAATAATGACAATCAAGGTCGACCGCAGACTACGTATCACAGACTATTCAAGGATAACATTTCGTGTTCCAATTATATCTATCATATTAAGACAAATTTGAGAAATACAATCAAGGCATTGTTATATATGTTAATAAACAGTCCAACGAATTAAATACCAACAACCAATTATAAGAATGTGGTTGTTTTCCTGAAATATTCGAACTGATTTTGTTTACTAGTGCTTGTGTACATGTAATTCTTCAATTCGCAACTCTTGTTGGTGACTCATTTCGTCCGATCAATTTTCCTACAACAACACAACAATTGATTCTATTGATTTTATCTCAGTGTCTCAAAATCGTTTTCCGTGATTGTCAGCCCGTCACCCTTTTCGTGTGTATACAACATCAATGCCTTTGCAAGTGTTTACGACACCAGTCGACATAATTCACACCATTGCATCAAATCCCGCATTGATTGAGGGGTAGCAAACATTGCAAATTACAAAATAATGGTATATTAGCAATTTGCATCTGTGATTATAAAAGCAAATGAGGGAAATCGAATGCAATAGCAACAAATTGTAGCATTTCTGCAGAAATGTACCCGATATCTATGTATAAATAGACTGTTGACAATGCCGTTAAGAATAATTGTGTTGAAGTGTTTAGAGCTACAACATTGTTTCATGGCATTTTGATTTCACGAATAGGACAAATATATTTACCGTCACCAGATGAAGTAGGTATTCTAAGTAAATTTTAGATACATATATCTTTTTAAAGTAATTAATCTGCACTTTGCGCACAAAATGGCGGCTATTCAAAATGTTTCCGACACCTCTGCTATGACGTAGGTTGTCACCCTTGAACATTATTAACTACTAGTATACAAATTTTCAGTACAATAGCTAAAGCATTTTTAAGATATTTCAAAATTCAGGGGGTCCCTATGAACCTCAAACTACCTGCATGTTGATTAAATCCTTTGTTGTTACGACGGTTGCTAAGCACCTACACAGTACATTGCTTCACCGGAAATAGACAGCTATATACTGTTCTTAAACTCTAAGGTTCTACTTATAAAAACAAAAAAATACGCGAGTTACAGTTTTCTATAGAAATATTTCTGAGTTTATTTCCGTTGACAGTTTGTGAATATCTTTTTTTAAGAGTGATTTATCAATTCTGTTGGCAGTTTTCACCAATAGCTTGATAGATGTGAGTAACTTCTATGGTTGTTGCTGTCGGTGATAATTGATTTTCACAGGCGCTGTCCACTCGTCACAATTTACCTTATTCAGTACTTACATCTAACCTCGTCTGTATCGAGGGCTGGGGTCCCATTTTGAAAAACTGCTAGTCACATGATCTTAAATATTGCGAAGACTATGTAAATTGATTAGCAACAGCAACAACAGCCACGGTGATAAGCAACCTGTAGCTAAAAAATGGCAACGGAATTTATGGATCAACTTAGAAAACAAATGTACAAACTCTTTGTCTACAGAACTGTATCTAGAAAGATTCTGATTGAAAATTGTGACTAGTGTTTTCTTTTTCTAAGTGGAGTATCACGATTTAAGAACGGTCAAAGCGGTTTGTTTCCGGTGAAGAAATGTGCTGCGTAGGTGTATATCAAGCTACGTGATACAGCCTAGGGACTTGATCAACGGATCAGCTGAGCTATGCCAACTATACCAGTGTTTAAGATCATGTGACTGACAGTATTTCAAAATGGAAATCTCATTGATACGGACGAAATTACATATAGTTACGGAATCGGCCGAGTTCTGGCGAGTGATATGAGGTTATAAAGCTGAAAAATCTAAGTGTTATAACATATTTATCATTCAGGGACAGATGGACGCTTTATTTACCTTTTACCCAAGAACATAGTTTGAATTTTTCCAAATACAAAGCATTTGCAAACGACAACATGTTTTAAATATGGCGAAAATTGTTGGATTTGCCTTTGAAGGGATAGAAAACATTGTGAGAAAAGGATAAAATGCTGCTTACCAGCATTTTCTCCTTTTCCCACAATGTTTTCAAAAGCTTTCATCCTCTGGGTCGTTAAAATATCGGATTGTTTGGTAAAGGGTTAACCACTTTGTGGGCTTTGTCCCAACACCGTTGAAGTTAAGACAATAATGGTGATTACTACTATATAATGTTTTAGTACTTTTTTGATTGTAGCTATTTTTCTATCATTGTCTGTATGTGTGACATTTTTTCAACCTTTTTGAAAGAAAAAAAGGGCAGCATTTGTTATAAAACTGCTCTTTGCCAGACGAAAAACACGTAAGACTGATCCACATTGAAAGCCTTTGTAGGCGACAAATCATAGATGACTCAAATAATGAGATTTTTTTTACTTGAAAAGGGTAGAAAATATTGCGGGACAATGAGGATAACGCTCGAACCATCAAAAGGGATGACTCTACTTGTGAACAACTGCATAATGTTACTTCCATATCATAAAAACAAGAGGGCCATGATGGCTCTGAAGTCGCTCACCTGAGCTTTTTGACCATACATGACCCATTTCTAATCTCTTCCAGGCTATGATGACAAACATTCTGATAAACTTTCATTAGTATAGGACTTAGAATATGGCCTCAAGAGTGTACATAAGGTTTATCTAAGACTTTACCTGGTGACCTAGTTTGTGACCCCATTTGACCCATATTCAAACTCATCCAAGATATCATCAAGACAAACATTCTGACCAAGTTTCAAGATTATCGGACAGAAAATGCAGCCTCTAGAGCGTACACAAGATTTTTCAAAGTTTGACCTAGTGACCTACTTTTTGACCCGATGTAAACCAATTTCAAACTCATCAAAGCTATCATCAAGACAAATAATCTGACCAACTTTCAAGAGTATTGGACAGAAAATGTGGCCTCTAGAGGGTACACAATGTTTTTGTAAGATTTGACCTAGTGACTTTGTTCTTAACCCAATGTGACCCATTTTCAAACTTGTTCAAGACATCATCAACACAAACATTCTGGCCAAGTTTCATGAGTATCGGACTGAAAATGTGGCCTCTAGAGTGTACCCAAGGTTTTTCAATGGTTTGACCTAGAGACCTAGTTTTTGTCCCGACGTGACCCATTTTCGAGCTTGTCCGAGATATCATAAAAAAAACATCCTGACCAAGTTTCAAGAGTATCGGGCTGAAAATGTGGCCTCTAGAGTGTACACAAGGTTTTTCTAAGATTTGACCGAGTGACCTATTTTTTGACCCCACGTGACCCATTTTCACACTCGTCCTAGATATCAACAAGACAAATACACTGACCAACCTTTAAGGGTATTGGACTAAAAATGTGGCCTCTAGAGCGTGCACAGGGTTTTTCTATGATGTGACCTACTTTTTGACCCGACATGACCAAAATTCAAAAACGTCTGAGATATCATCAACACATACATCCTGACCAAGTTTCATGAGTATCGGACTGAAAATGTTGCCTCTAGGATGATCACAAGGTTTTTCTAAGATTTTACCTAGTGACCTAGTTTTTGACCAGACATAGCCCATTTCGAACCTGTCCGAGAAATCATCAAGACAAACATCCTGATGAAGTTTCAAGAGTATTGGACTGAAAATATGGCCTCTAGAGTGTGCAAAAGGTTTGGTCACACCGAGCTAACGGAGAGTAACGGATAAAAAATCATATTATCCGTTCGTGTCCGTTCGTATCCGTTTTATGTCCGTTTCTTATCCGGTGAATCTTCTACTTGTCCGGCGACGCCCGGTGATGTCCGTTCCGTCCGGTGGGAAGTTTTGAGCATGTTCAAAAGTTTCCACCGGACAAAACGGACAGAGACGTGCAAATGACAGACTTCGGATGCAGCTGACTATTTATACCTTCGGCATGTCACGCGACCGGTACGTTCCTCGTACGTTAGTGTTCGGTACATTTTCGTTCATCATACATGGAAGAACGTTTTGTCCGGTTCTCATGCGTTGCACTTCCGTTTTATCCGGTACAAGTCCGTTACTCGTGCGGTGATATCCGTTAATAGACCGTTTATTATCCGGTACATGTCTGGTAAACGTGCGTTTTTTCCATTACATGTGCGGTACACGTGCGGTCATTGTGTAGCTTCTTCGCTCCACACACCGATCGCGTGAGCGTCGAGCGGCAGAGATGAATTTTGTCACTAGATAACCAAATTCTGCATGTTTTTGTCCGTTTTCCCTCCGTTACATATCCGTTAGCTGGTCTGACCAAACCTTAAGATTTGACTTGGTGACCTAGATTTTGACCTGACATTACCCATTTTCGAACTCGTCTGAGAAATCATCAAGACAAACATCCTGACAAAGTTTCATGAGTATCGGACTGGAAATGTGGCCTCTAGCGTGTACACAAGGTAAAAGTTGACGACTGACGACGAATGACGGACGACGCACGACGGACGCCGGACACAGCACGATCACAAAAGCTCACCTTGAGCACTTTGTGCTCAGGTGAGCTGAAAAAAAAAATCTCTTAAGCGTTTGCTTCCCTTTCGCTGCTCACAAGCTTAAAAGCATTAGGTGGGGTGGAAAGACTAAACTTGAAAACGGCAGGTTTAACATATTAACGCCAGGATACGACTTTTTTTGCAGACCACCATTGCAAAGATTGCGATAAAAGGCGAAAACTGCTCTCAGCGGGTGATTTCTCCTTTTGTTACCATGCCACAAGTATTTATTATTGAAAAACATAGGTTCAGGTTAAATATCCATATTAAACAACTTTAGGATGTTTCAAAAATCTTCTGCTACAAATTTACTTATATTTCAGGAGCGATTGGATTAACTTTTTTACCAACCAACCAATCCCGAGCTTTCTAAAACAAGTTACATTATGCTAGCCACATTTACTTCGTTGTCTGCAAATAGCTGCTAAATATTAAAAACTTCTTTAGACACACAAACTATCATATAGGATGTTCTGGTGTAACTTTCTCTAAACTGCGTACGTACAAAATTTGCGTACGCCGTTTAGGTAAGCAAGCAAATTTCACTGACCCGAATAACTTTATGTTTTGAGTAACTATTTACAAAACTTTAAGCCATTCATACCTTTGGGTAAAGCAGGGATCGTATATGTGTATATTCAACCCCGCCCCTTCCCCCACTCACCAAAAAAATGCGTACATCTACGCAGTTTAGTGAAAGGTACCCCTGGTGCCTTACTCTTCAGTGTCGCCGCAAATGGCGGTCTATCAAACTACTGATTTCAGAGTTGGTTTGTTTAGCACTATTTTACCATATCTGTATATCATTAAAGTTTGCTTCAATACTTACGGTTCTGTTCACTGCTAATTAGTCTGTCCAACACAAAATATCCCCTCTTTTCATTAACGATAGCAGAAACTGTCATTTGCTCAAGATGTCTTTACGTAAAGAAAAATTGTGAGGGAGAGTTTACAATAGATAATTTGTGAAGTGATGTATTAACAATGTAGGTTTAACTCGTTACTGAACAACAGATATGTAGATTGGTCTAAATTCAAAGCATTTGCAGATGACAAATAAAATGTGGCAAAAATGTTGGAATTCGTCTTAAAATGAGTAGAAAAAACATTGCGGGAAAGTTTAAACTCTTGGTTACCAGCATTTTCCTATTTTCCCATAATGTTTTCGAAATCCTTCTTTTTCAGGGCCGTTAAAGGTAGGGACTTTTTGAGAAACGGGTAACCCTTTACTAAACAATCTCGTAATTTGGACTAATCCGAGTAAAAGACCCACATTGTGGGGAGAAAAATGGTGGTAATCATCATTTTCTTCTTTTCCACCCTGTCAAAGAACTTCAGCTTATTCGTACCACCTTCAAATTTTTCATCTGTAGCTACTTTTAATTCAGAAGGGTCTAGAATTCGCTCATCATCATAGTCATCATCATCATCACTGGACGCGGATTCATAACTGGAAAAGAGATTCTGAAAACGCCGTTGAACTTTATTCCGAGAAACATAAAAACAGAGTGTCCTTTCCCAATAAAAAGCAATCAAAGGACGGTACTCTATCCGCTCACATATCGATTCGTGCATTATCAAAGACTGCTACTGTCGAACGTCAACGATGGATCTGTGTGAATAAAACCCTTTACGAAACGATGCCGGTTTTTTTATGACCCTGTGAGAGAGGGCTTTCGAACATATCAATTGAAAAAGAAAAAATATGCTGGTTACCTTCTCTTCACAATATTTCTACTCTTTTAGGGAAAAGCCCAAACATTTGAATCAGATTGGATTTGTAGTCTGCACATAATTTTAAAATGGACGAGTCTAATTCTTGTTATTCGGCAAAAGGTCAATCCTTTACTCGTTTTATATCTGCAGTTACACGGATTTTTCTCTGCAAGCATCCTGTCTCTGTTTCTGTAGGAGCTTTTTTTTTTTTCTTTCTACTTAAATCTTTTTGAATTTGGTTAACAGTTTGGCAGATAGTGTCAGAGAGTTTTTCCACGCATTTGGAACTTCAAGTAAAAACGATTATTGATAATCTAATACTTGCATAAAGCGATAGTATTGGAAAATTTATTCTCTCTTTCGCTGCCTTGTAAGTGAATTAGACTTGATTTGCGAAGGTCTGAAAATGAAACGTGTATGAAAAAGAACAGAAATTTTGGTGATAGTTTACAAGTGGCGGACGGAGTAGATCCAAGATCAGACTGCATTTTCTGTGCAATCTGATCTTGATCTACACCGTCCGCAAAAGTTATTCAATCCCTTCTCCTAAATAAAAAAAAACTTTCGTATTCCGATAGTACTCGTACAGGGTAAAGTGTTCACAGTGTGGGAACATTATAAAAACACTGAATGACAATAGAGACACTGGCATTTTGAGTTAGACAGGCATTTCTGTAACTGGTCATACGTACGTAGTATAGTGACAGTGTGGAAATAGTGTGGAAAACGGAAAAAACTCGGAGGACAGATTTTAGCCAGGTAAGATACAATTGGAATTGAGTTAAGCCCTAGACTCCTTCGACTCGTAGATAAGTTAACCCCTTGGCTGCTAAGCGTGACTCACTGACCTTTTACGGACAGTGTAGGTCAAGATCAGACTGCACAGAACGTGCAGTCTGATCCTGAATATACACTATCCGATACAAATATATTTGGCTCCAAAAGAATAACTTTGAAATAGCAATATTTAGGTTTTCACTGTCGAATTTAAAGTTTCACCTTAGTTATTTAGCAGAATAAGAGTTATTTGATTAACATTTTGTACCGCTAAAAAGACAATTTATCATGCTCCCAGAGTAATGCATTCTTCAGAATTCGAATTTGACATTGCATTTAAACATTTTTGGTGACGCGTAATGACTCCTGTTACCACAATGTTTTCAGGCGTGAAGTGCTGCAAGACGAAAAGTGTTGTCTGCTGGAGATTACAATTTATAAAGGTGATTATTATTGTACACGTTTGTAATAAGTCATGACATAACCTGTTATCTACGACTTGAGTGTAGCCCCTTAGTTCGGGTAATAATTATAGTGATTTATATGAGGAGGGAGGGTGTCGGGGCGCTCGGAAAGTTCGCAAACAGAGTTTTCATACCGCAAACTTCGAGTGATCCGTTGATCAAGTCCTCAGCTGTATTTTGTTGTGTGATATGTACATACACCTTTTCTATAAATTTCGATCAGAGAGAGGGACAAAAGATGCGACTTCTTATATCAAAAATTGTTGGTTCGAATTTCGTAATAAGCGGGTTCAACCTTTTGAATGACCCAGACCTTGACGGGAGATTAAACTGGGAAGCAATCATCGGGTGTGTTTGATGTAAACTGATAGAAATTTGTCTTACAGTCGACGTATAGAGATAGGTTTGAACTTGACCGAAGGTCGAACTTACAATTATAGTACATAAGACTGTTTACTACATGGTATTAGATATAATCCCATCCACTAACACATTCTCTCTCTCTCTCTCTCTCTCTCTCTCTCTCTCTCTCTCTCTCTCTCTCTCTCTCTCTCTCTCTCTCTATATATATATATATATATATATATATATATAAAAGAGAGAAATGACACTACAAATAGTATTTTCAACGTGCCAACCGGTTTCGCTTTCGCACATCAGGGCAACGTTTTAATGAATCATCGTAACTAACGTCATTTTGACGTCATAGAACAACGGTTAAATACAGTTTAATTTTGGACGAAAAATGTTATGAAATATTTTTCCTTTGTTACTCTAGCTGAAACGTCGGGTGATTTGCATTTAAAAAATGGAAAAATTGAAAATTTTGGATCTGTTTTACAACAACTATCTAAATGATAACTCAATGGTATTTGTCTTGTTGAAGGGTCCCTAATCTGTTGATTATGTATTGTAATTCTATTCCTAAGTTTATCTCCTGTTTGACCAATATAAAACTCTTGGCAGCCATTGCATACTAAAAGATACAAACAGTTGGAAACTTTACAATCCATATCTTCTTTGACAGTAAATGTTTTATCCTTGATTTTGAATTCATTTCCTTCGATAATATGTTTACAGAGACCACAGCGGGACTCATTGCATTTTTTCACAGAAGATTTTGAAGTTGTGTCTTTGAATTCTGATTTAATCAAAATTTGTTTAAGATTTGGAAGTTGTCTCTTACATTTAATTAATTTGGTGTTTCTTAGTATTTGTGACATTGTTTGATCATTCTCCAAAATTTCAAAATTATTCTTAATAATTCCAAATAACTCTCTGTTTTTAGGATTAAATGTCGAAATATAAGTCATGATATTGTCATCATTTTTAACCTTTACCTGTAAAAGAGTATGTCTTGAAATATTAAGAGCTTTACTTATTCCTGCTAAGATTACTACTTAGGGTATTTTCTTTCAATTAAAATGTTTTCAAGTTGTGCAGATCCTTCGAGCTAGGGAGAACGGAATATTGGTCTTGTTATGTTTTGGGTGGCATGACCTGAAATTCAAATATTGCTTAGAATCTGTAATTTTGAAATAGTACAACCATTTTTCATCACTAACATGTCAAGAAAAGGCATTTTGTATAAGTTCATATCCATCTTAAATTTTATATCTTTATGTAATGAGTTAAGTATGTCATTAAAAACTGATAAATCATTAATTGAGTATGTCCAGAAAATAAAACAATCATCAAGATATCTTTTCCATTGTTTGTATATATAATCTGAGAAGTTTTCGTCTTTGAGTTGTCTTATTTTTTCATATAGTATCTCCTCTAAAAATCCTAAAACTAATGTTGCATATGTTGGGGCAACTTTGGTTCCCATGGCTGTTCCTTTACATTGATTGAAAAATACGGAATTAAAGGAGAAATTGTTATTTTCCAGTACTATTTTCAAACCTTCCAAATAAAAGTTTGGTCAAATCTGTTATGAATAAGCTTTGGATATCTATTCATCCAGTAAGAAATTGCTTCATATCCTAAGCTATGTAGAATATTTGTATACAAACTTACTACATCAAATGATACTAAAAAGGTGTTAATGGGAACTGTTTCTGGAAGAAAATTAAGGAAATCTATTTCATCTCTAAGATAGCTTTGTACCTTAGATATAAAAGGTTTTAAAAGTTTATCTAAAAAACAACTTAATCGACTTGTTTCACAGTTAGGTCGTGCCACAATTGGTCTCACTTGAAGATCAATTGGATCTAAAGTTTCAATATACTCTTCATTAATGACATCACAAATATTTTGAATTATTTTGCTTTTATGAATTTTCGGAAGACCATAAAAAGTACTGGTCTTGTAATCAAACTTTGATAAAAAATCTGCTTCTTGTTTAGTGATTGTTTTATTTTTGTAAATTAACCTTTTAATAGAGTCAAATATCTGTGTTGTATTGGCATGTGGAATAGGTTTATAATAGGACATATCAGAGAGCATTTCTGTGATTTTATTTTTATAAAAATATTTATTCATAATTACTATTCCACCGCCTTTGTCAGCTTCTTTTATAATAATAGAAGAATCATCTGCTAGTGATTTTATAGATTTTCTTGGATTAAGAGATGTGTTATGTTTTACAGGGTTGGTATTATTCAAAACATTAAAACATAATGACTTGGTTGTTGAAATATATTCATCTAGTTTTTTATTTCTCCCTGAAGGAGGATTATAAGAAGATAAGAAGATATATATATATGTGTGTGTGTGTGTGTGTGTGTGTGTGTGTGTGTCCTAAATTTGAACCCTGGCCTTCCGAATCTCTGCCGTTTACTTTTACAATGAACAAGAAGTTTCTATCCGTTAAGTAGCATTTTATGTCGATCATACGACTTAAACCATCAATAAAGATGTATAAATTAATGATCAAGATCTGACTGCATCCATTTGCAGGCTGATCTTGATCGACAATCTTTAAAAAAGGACATCAGTGGTCGTAGATAGCAGTATACAGGTTGTCATTTTGTGAGCTAGTTATCAAATAAGACGGATTATCCCAAATCATTTCAGGTATAGTGAAAGTGCGCGTCCATTTCTACATACATGTACTTAAAAACTGCCTTTGTGTCCGTCCGTCCGACCGTCCGTCCGTCACTCTGTCTGGCCCCTCGGCCACCCTCTGTCGCTGTCCGTCCGTCTGTGTGGCCCCTCGGCCACCTTCTGTCACTGTCCGTCTGTATGCCTGTCCGTGAACATGTGTATGTGTGTGTTGTATTTTGTTCTGTCAGTTCCTCAGTCAGTCTGTAACCTCGTCCGTATTGAAAATCCAATTTTTGAAGTACAGTTAGTCACATGCTTTTAAACACGGCGGCACCCATGTAAATCGAATGACAACAATATCAGTAACCAGTTACCACTGTGAAGTTATTCACATCTATGAACCTATCGGTGAAATCTGCCAAGGGAATTGATAGACCACGTTTAAAATTGAATGTACAGAATATTTGTCAACGGAAATGTATTTATAAAGATTTCTATAGAAAATTGTAACTTTTTTGTTGTTGTTGTATGAGTGGATTCTACATTTTAACAACCTTAAGGCGGTGTATTTCCGGCGAACAAATGTACCATGTAGGTGCATATCACCCGTCGTAAAACAGTCGAGGGAGTTAGTCAACGGATCACCCGATGTTTACCGTTGCTATCTGACCCTGGTAAACCACGTAAAAAGAGCCTTCACGGAAACGGACGATAGGTGTACCGAAGTAAAATTGATCTGAATTTAATAATGCTACACTTTATATGAACTATAACTTGTTTGTTTCTTTTCTGTAAAAAAAAATATAGATGGTATTGATTCAGTCCAATTAAACGAAGACACAGATGGTGCATGCCAGTAAAGTTTTAATGGTTTAATTTAAGCTCAATGGATTTTTTTTTTTTTTTTTTTTGTCTGTCCTTCGAATGGTAAACAAAGGAAGGTATTTATCGCTTAAGAAACAAAATGCGTTTTTCGTGTTGAAGCAGAGCATTAAAGAAGAAAGCATTGCGACAGAAAATACAAATTGCTCATATCAAGCAATTTCTCCCTTTTTAGCATTTTTTTCACGTGTATAAGCTTTAACTCGTGCGGTGTAAATTTAAGCCATGCTCTGGCAACGGGAGTTTAGTTCTATCTCCGTGATGCATTACACCAAGCCAGTCATTACATAACTATGGTCAAAATAGTTTTTGTATAATAACCGACTGAATCCTGAGGTACACTGGTCCTTGGACAAACAGAATATTGACTTATAGCAAAGGTCTGCGTAGGCTTACCTGACTCGATTTGCAGAGGCATCAAACCCCCTTGTTACAGAGCATGGCTCATTTATATCTCATTATATTTCAGCAGATGTTGTTGTCTGATCTTAATCTGTTCCACTTGCAAAAGCCCCTAATTTCGATTATGGCGCTGACAGGTTGGATTAACACGCTAAAATCATCAGAAATACTCTGGTTAAAAAATATCAATTACTGTACGTCACAAATTGTGTTCTTAAGTAGATTTCGAAATATTTGGATTTATTTTTTTTAGATTAACAAAGATCAACATGGACGCCGACGAATTTAGACGGAGAGGCAAAGAAATGATAGATTATGTGGCAGACTATCTAGAGAATATTCGCAGCAGACGACCTTTGCCGGAAGTAGAACCTGGATACTTGCGTGCTTTGATTCCTGATCACGCGCCGGAGGAGAGTGACCAATGGGAAGACTTGTTCAAAGATATCGAAAGAGTAATCATGCCCGGGGTATGTTAAATTCTTTACATAGCTATGTAACAGATCATTGAGTGTAAAACTACGAATTTTGGTTTCTTTCCCTGTTTGAGCCTTTCAGCTTTACCCCGGTATTTTGATACCAATGAATTCGTAATCAATAAAAACGATTCAAAATAAGCTGGATGAATTTTGCATACTTTTTAATTCATTGTATTCACCAACCATTTTTGAGACGATTATTAGTTATACTACAGAGAAATTTCTAAATTTGAAAGTAACGCAACATCTGACATCTGACCAATCAGAAGTTACGTTCAATTCCAAATCTAGAATTAGATATAGAATAAAACTAAGAATTGCCGGGACCCAGGAGGCCACGCTTATTTCTCCGTAGAGGTCTTTTATTGCTATCTCTGATTTTTTCGCCATAGATTCAAGGTTTTTTACGACAACCTGATTGTATGTGTCATTTTCTTGTTTCCTAGGTTACTCACTGGCATTCACCTCAGTTCTATGCCTATTATCCGACGGCCAACTCCTTTCCGGCGATAGTGGCCGATATCCTTAGTGATGCTATCGGCTGTATCGGATTTACTTGGGTATATGGATGCAATAAGTACCTATACACTAGGCTCTTTGTTGTCTTGTAGTAAATGAGGCATGCTCTGGCAAGAAAAGGGGTTTAATGTCAAGCGAATCATCATATATTTAAGGACCTAATCGATACTTTTTTAAAGGTGTATTAAGCCTCCTTTTCGCCGAACATGACTTAAATATAATTATCCCAGGATAACTGTGTACGCTAGAAAACATGGTATCATCTACAATAGGGGAGTCAATATGTTGTACTAAATTTATTTCAATAGAGAATATCACTTTATGAACACATTGTCACATACGTGCGATTTCTGTCAACTAGGTGACTACTTTTGACAGCTTTGTAGCATATTTTTATGCATTAAATCATAATATCAAGCACATGTTTACTAACGTATCGATTCAACAGTTATACAATAACCTGATGCAATTCTGTACATCCGATGACCATAAAAACAAAACATTGAATTTTAAATCAACATTATGATATTGTTGTTTTCAAAAAATTTAGTCAGTGTAACTATAACTTGTTTTAAAACAACGGTATCATTTCAGACTTCCTTGTTTTGTTTTTATCGATATTTTAACAGAATGCCATCAGATCATCGTTATACAATAAATTTGAATAAACTCTACCAAACAATGTTAAGTAACATAGTTAGTCTGGGCAAATAATAGTTCGACATACATAGTTTTATAATATTTCTAATATTTTAATATTTTTCTTTTAGTATACTTGTTTTAGGTACTAATATTATTCTTTTCTTTTAATAGTGCACACAGCTTTGCTTTGACTGGCTTTCAGTCGTATACATGTGACTGTGAATATGTTTTGTGAATGATGCTTGTAAAAATAAATCTTTTAGACCGGAGTCGTCATCTATTGTGATTTTAGTTTCATGCTCATACTTTACTTCGATTCATTTCATGGAAAAAAAAAAAAGGTTTGACAAGTTCTTTGGCTTCCCATTTTAATTCAATGATTTTTGCACCATGTATTATCGTGCTGTATCGGTAATTCAGAGGAAATTTCTTAAATGAAAGAATTTTAACAGAAAGGAAAGAAAAATACTAATATCCCAATTCGAAACATTTGCGGACAAAAATATCGAACGTATTCAAATGATTAAATTTGTCTTTGAAAGCGGTAGGACAAGGAAGAAAACACAATTACCTCTTTTCCCACTATACGTGTTTCCAAAAGCCTTCAATGTCAAGTTCGTGAAACATTGGGATTTTTGAAAAAGGGTAAAAATCAAATAAAAGAAATCTCTTTTTTTTTTTCCCATAGAAAAATTAGTGTTTGATGAACTTATCACTAGTAGTGCATTTTTTCTCTCCTTTTATGTTTATCTGATTTTCATTTTTATGCATATGTATGGTCTTGTCATCTTTCTATAGTAAAATATGAGAAACTGCTTTTCACCTGTGACACTTCTATTTGTGCCAAACATTTTCAAATGTGTTCTGCAAGACATAACGTTAGTCTGCATGCGGCAATCTGATGATAAAGTGATCATTTCTATTGACATAATTATAATAATTTTGAGGCATGCTCTGTGGCTCAATGCATCTGTAGTCCGCGCAAGCTGACCTGGGTCGAAATTATTTGGTTTTGGTAAGTTTTCTGCATATCAAAGGACAATTCTACCTCTAGATCCAGTCGATTGTTATAGTAAACAGATATTTCTATAATTATAGTGATGACTTGCTTGCTATAATGCATTTCGGAGATGCATTAAGCCCCAACTTACCAGAGCATGGCTCATTGAGCTTTCATCCTTGTTTGTGGACCATATTATATTTCCTCGATTTCAAAGTTATCCTGCGGCTAATTATATTATGTTGTTATACATATTTCTTTATTGTTGCTTTATTTTGTACATTATTAAGGTAGCTCACTGGCAGCACCCTAGTTTCCATGCATATTTCTCCGCCCTCAATTCCTATCCGAGTATACTAGCAGATGTTTTATCAGATGGTATTGGTAACATTGGATTTACTTGGGTAAGGTTCAGTTAGTTTAAAAATTCACCAGATACTTCTGTCTTTTGATCTACCTATCTTCAGTACAAATTATTGCTGTTTTATAAATGAAGATATCAAAAATTGACTTTTCATATAGCGACTACGTACAAACTTGAAATTTGGCAGAAAAAAAAAAAAAATTGTCGATTTTAGGGAGCCTGACAGATACTTTTTCGTTTCATTTTAGTAGTAGTAGTACTAGTAGTAGTATTACTACTAGTTGTTGTTGTTGTTGTTTTCCCCTTTTATAGTTAAATAGTCTTTTCATTTACTACCTCTTGCTGATGAGTATTTAATTTTCGCCTTGCTGCATCGTGACGACTTTTGCAAACAACTGCGCAAAAAAGGGATACATACTACTACACCATTATTTGTTATTTTGTTTACCGTTTTCGAATAGACTATATATGATGTCAATACTTTGCAATATTTTGTCGTTTAAATGTGTAGGTATATGGGAAAAGGAATATTATGCTGTGGTACATTTCCTAGCGCTATATTACTTACGTCTCACTCGATATCAAATTTTCTCACACTGCTCGAATCAAATACAAGCACCAAGCAAGTTACTACAGCAAAATATTCCGTTAGTTACACCAATTTTCATACATTCATTTTTACAGTAAAATATACAAAGGCTATGTGCTAATTGTCCTACATACTCCATACATTATGAAAGGATACCTTTTATCTATAAAAGTTAGATAATACCAATACTGGTTTATAATACAATGCCATAAGTTAAGCGCTGCCCGCCATTTCAGTCACAAAAGAGCAACGGGAAATGCATTTTTTTTTACCAATAACTCTAAGATAGAGATATTATATACAGTAATGTTATTTCATACGTTTCATTGCTGTACTTTCATTACTTTTTCATCATAATACTGTAATATCTATTCCTGAAAATTTTATGAATCGTTTTCTATTATTTTAGGCCTCTAGCCCGGCCTGTACCGAGTTAGAAGTGGTTGTGATGGACTGGTTAGGAAAACTTCTCAATCTCCCGGAAGAATTCTTATTTTGTTCTGGGGGCACCGGAGGCGGAGTAATACAGGTAATACTCTGAGGCAATCTCCATGGAAACCTTGGACGGAGTTATACAATAAAGCTAGGAAACAAGTACAAAAGTTGCTGCAAAGATGCAGCAAAAAGGGGAATAGCACGGCGAAAAAATAATTTCGCAGTTGCCATCTGTTTCAAGAAATCTTGGGTGAAATTTGATATTATATACCAAAATACACACAGGCTATAATGCCCAAGGAGTCGTCGACTACTGAACCAGGGATCTTTTATACACATATACGATCCCTGACTGAACCAAGGAAAATAAAGGATAACACAAAAGATTGAAAAATATATAAACGTTTATTAAAACTCATAAAAACAAAAATTGCGTAAACAAAAGATATGTACATTTTAAAGTAACAGGAATCACGATCCCCCGTTATAATAACTATGAAAGAGAAGGCTTTTGAAAACATTGTTGGACAATGAGAAAATACTGGTGACCAGCCTTTGCTCCTTTTTCCCACTTTGTTCCTACCATATCAAAGACAAAATAAAAAAAAAATCATCATTTGAGCAAATGTAGTTGGTCGTGTATGTACGCCTAGAAATGCTTTCAGTTTGGTTTAGTCTAAAATTTGGTCGTTTTGTAAAGAGGTAGATCTAATAATCAAATGCCAATACCACGTGGGGAAAAAAAAGAAAATGCGAAAGATAATAAACATGGACAATTTAAGTTTTAGTTGCAGTAACTATCATGTACGTTTTCCCTGCACTTTGCAATCATAAGTTTTGCTGCAGTATTGATCGAACGGTCACTTAACTTTTTCAGAAGCAACTCTTTCGATCAGCCATATTACTATTAAGTATGACAAATTTGGTTTTAACACCTAACCTTTTACACAGCCTAGGTTACAGTTCGATCATTTTTCCCCCTTTTTAATATTCGGACATTTTTTTTTTGACGCCCACTTTTGACAAAGTAATGTCAGAATATAAAAAAGGAAAAAAAAGATCGGACTGAACCCAGGCTGCCCTTTAAACGATCTCGTGTTTTAACGACACTGAAGAAAAGGTTTTTTGAGACCATTATTTAAGAAATAGGAAAAGCCGGTAACAAACGATCTCGCCCTCTTGTAGTGCTTTCGTAGACCATATATACCATTGGAGCAAAGCCGTAGTAAATTTGTCGTTTGCAGCTGCTTTGTATTTATGTCCGATTAACCCATTTAGGTATATGTACATGGTCAACTAATGCTCCTTTTAATGGGCACAGGGATCTTATATATACGATCCCTGATGGGCAGTCTCTCAAATCATTGCTGGAAAAGGGGCTATTGCTTGCGATAAGTAATTGCTGCCTTCTCCTGTATGTTTTTCAAATAGTTTATTTCATTCATAATCAACAACAAGTCCTTGTATAATTTTATTAATTTTATAATGTACGACCGAATTGCCATTTTTTTCTCTGTGTATGTGTGAGTATGTGTTTGGGTGGGGTATCTTTTTACCAGGATACAAAATGTAAGACTAGTCCATTTTCGAAACATTTGTGGACGAAAAATCAAATTTCGGTAAATTAACGGCTTTTTGTCTCAGACAAGAAAACGGGAAAAAATCTTGTTACCGACACTATTACCAGTATATACGATACTTTCATGGGTAGGTGCACTGGCTACCGCGACATAATACATGGATCCGTGGAGATCGATATTTGACCAATCAGGTCATCGCATTTATTTTACCCGATGCGCAACCTTGTTGTCTGCTATTTCGGCTCCCAAATAAACGACTGTTAACGTTGGAGGGATGCGATAGTTTTTATTTATTTTGTGTTTTAAACTTTTGAATTTAAGAAAAAGTTAAAAATATGTGCTTTGCGAACGTGTGCCGCTGACGTGAGATCACGCAGAGGCTGTAGACAAGTTTGAATAATCTTAGATTAAAACTATCTGCTATTTACAATAAGCATATTGACGTGTTTTTCTCACTACATATTCCTCACTAAAAGTAGAATTCAGTTACGAAATTAAGTCTAACTATTCTGTTCCGGTGGAAGTTTAGCTCAAAGGGCAACTTATGTTAATTAAATAAACTTCTGACTGGGCCGTATTAAAGTGGATTAGCACATCTGCCATTTTAAAGGATGTGTCGGTAAACTGTTAACTGATAGGGAGTGTGTTTGATTGCAAACCAATTTGTCGCTCTAATCAACTTGACCACCCGTTGTCTTCAGTACATCATAAGATAAGACAAACTACCATCACTGATATTAACAAGTTTGGTAATTGACAGTTGAGATGGTTTTAATAGCCTTAAGAAAACAATAAGCATCTTTAATTGTATTATTCTGTGGAAAAACGGGGGTTTGTTGAAGTGTTTTATTCTTTCTCATTGAAGTTAAAAACTTTGCTAAAACAAGTATTTGGCGCTTTAGACTTTGTTAAATTCCAACATAATTAATTTGACAAAACGGGCTGTTTTGGTAAGGGACACGGAACTCGCGGACTGCATCAATTGCTTGTAATTATACTCAGTATCGCTTATATCGGTATCCGGAAAATATTTTCGCCTGGAAACATTGAAATAGCCACATGAAAAAAGATAATGTCGTTTGGATCCAACTTCGTCGCGAAGACATAGATTACCTT
Organism: Hippopus hippopus; assembly: GCA_946811185.2. NCBI lineage: Eukaryota > Metazoa > Mollusca > Bivalvia > Cardiida > Cardiidae > Hippopus > Hippopus hippopus. Next base: position 62,634,262 of record OX328098.1, on the reverse strand, counting down.
TCCAATGTTCAAGCAAAGTGCCATCCCATCTACCGGTTTCTATCGGTAGTTTATGATTTGCTGTACGAAATCTAAAAAGGTTAATAGCGTCATTTAGAGGTAAAATTTTAAGGTATGATATAACCGGATACCGTCTGCGCATGTGCAGGAAGCGCTTCAACTTTTGACTAAAGGGATTCGCTCATTTCCGTAAAAATATTCTTATTTACTAAATAAGACAATTATTATGAGGCATGAATAAAGTATTATGACATATGCAGACAATGAATTTAAAAACTCAAATATACTAGATCTAGTAACGATCCATTTCAACATTAAAAGCTACGAAAAAGGCTATCGGATTCGTAATATTTTTCCACTTAGTTTGTAAAATAATAGACTGGTTTACAGTGTATCATCCCAAAACAGAGTACCTCGCATTCAAAGCAGATAACAATTTCACCTTGGGCCTAAAAGGGTTTCTGTGGCGTCGAGTCGCTAAACATAAAACCTGTTTATCTAACGCATCTGGCGTGGGTATTTACAATTTTTTGTATTTGTAGGAAATTAGGTATACAAAGAATCGGCAAACTCTATGCTTTTGTCAAATACCATCTGGATAATGAAAATACTTCATAAGATAACGCTGCAAAAATCGAAGGGAGATTTCTGTTCGGATTTAATCCATGGACAAAGAGAAAAACCATCAATATATGCACTGCGACTGATGTCGCCGTGCAATAAACTCAGACCGGGGCGGAGTTATACGAGCAAAACCATTGCCAGCTAATTTTCTTTCAAACCATCGCTCTCTTTAACTCTTTACCAGACGACAAAACTTTAGAATGGTCCAAATTGAAAGCATTTGCAGATTATTACATGTAATTATATTTGGCACAAAAAGATGAGATTTGTGACAGAAAGGATAGAAAGCATTATGGGGGAAAAGTAGAAAATGCTGGTTACCAGCATTTTTTTCCTTTTCCAACAACGTTTCCAGAAGGCTTCAATCTCAGGGTCGTTAAAAGTCGAATTGTGTGTGGTAAAACAAGAAGTTATACTAAATAAACAGCTGAATTCGACTCCAGTTATTTGTCAGTATTTTTCACATATTTCTTAACTAGAATGAAAAAAAATCGTAACTTTTATTTTGCTCTGCTGTAATATACTCGTACCTTTTTTTTTCATGCTTTTCGGTGGTTTATCGAGATATAACAGTGGAATATTGTTCGATATTCCATGGTTACGATCAGTAAAAAATACCCATTTTATTTTTTTAACTCTTCAGTTGAAGGCGGAAACAGTAGTTCCCGCGCACTAGTTACCTAGGTAAACCATTCGGCATATCTCGGGTGGTGGGAGCCATCAAATCCTTTTGCTGTATCTGGTGGATTGATATGCACCTAAACGGTACATTTCATCGCTGGAAATACGCCGGTTTATCGTTCTGAAAATTGTAAGGCTTCTCTTAAAAAAGAAAACTTTAGTCTCAATTTTCTGTCGAAATCTTTCTAACTATATTTCAGTTGACAAACAGTTCGTACATTCATTTTTTAACGTGGTTTATCAATTCCGATTGAAGTTTTCACCGACAGATAGATAGATGTGAATAACTTCATCGAGGTTGTTTATATCGTTGCTAAACGACTTACATTGGCGCCGCAATGTATAAGATCACGTGATTGGCAGTTCAAATGGAAACGATCGTTATATAGACGAGGTTAGATGTAGGTGCGGAATCAGCCGAGTTGTGACAAGTGCTAGGTAAACAGACTGCGCCATTCAACCAGATGGAAATATGACGTAATTTACTCTACATTTCTCGCGCTTAATGTAATATTATAATGTGCTGTTATGCGGAGGGGGGTACGCCACGGAAAATTACCAAAAATAGCTGTACTGGATTTTGATATAAGTTCCCCCCCCCCCCCCGTCCACCACAAAAAAAAAAAAAATAGATTTTTTTTTCGGTAAAAGATCGAAAGTCATTTCATCGAGTGAAAATCATCAGTAATATTTTCACGAGTGGCTGCGCCACTCTTTTTTTTTTTTCATTGTAGAGTACAGCGAGTGAATCTACCCTAGTGGCGCTGTTGTCCGCACGTGCACGTGAAATATTTAAGATGAAGCAAGCCCAGCCAGACCTGGAGGATGGTGTTTGTATGTCAAAGTTTGTTGCCTACAGCTCAGATCAGGTATGAAAGAATCATACCACTAGCTGGGGAGGATGCATTGGTGTATTATAAATACAGGTTAATTATAGGTGACAGGTTAAAAAATAAACTTCTAAAAGTTATAACAGATGAGAAATTTTAAGCGATAGGAAAGTAGTAGGTGTTAATTGTGGAAAAATCATGGAAAATCAGCAGATGCTTGTAACGAGCAAACGGTATCTTTTCCGTCATTGTTTTCCTCAGAACATGTCTTCAACGAGAGAGTTATAAACGTCTGTGTATGATTCATTGAGGTTTTTAATGTTACTACAGTTCAACACTGATGCTGCTGGTAGTATCTGTCTAAATTTCCAGACTGTCATCTTAAATGGTTGAAACATTAAATCCTAGCCAATCAAAGTGCTGGTCTGTGAAATTTAGGTTCAGAATATTAATGTTTAAAATGGTTTGTAAGTTTAGCTTCAGTATCTTTATTAATGTAAAGCCAATACGTCTGTTGGAGCACTGTTCATATATCATGCTTTAAGATGGTTTATATGGCTAATTCTGAGAGTAATTTGCAGATTGAATGAGACTCCCTGTCTTAACATATACAGTGACTAGTCACAAAATTTAAAAAAAATGACAATATTTAGAATTGTTGATGAATTTAGTTTCAGTATCTTACGTACTTGTAGGCACATTCGTCAGTAGAGAGAGCTGGCCTCATAGCTTGCATAAAGATGCGTGCCTTGGAGACGGACGAAAACGAGTCGTTACGCGGGAAAATATTACAAGAAGCCATTAAAAAGGACAAGGCGCAAGGTCTCATACCGATATTTGTGAGTACATATACTGATGTATCTTTACATGATCTCAACCGTTATACTAACATATACTGGAATAGTCTGAACAAGGTCTCATATCGACCTTCCTAACTTTAAATCTGCAGTTATCTTCCAAGGTGTCATATCGATATTTGTAAATAAACGTATTGAATACAGTTTGGAATGGGCATTCCAAGAGTGAATGTTAGATTAATTCCATTTTAAGATTAAAGCGATAAGGTAATCTATAACATTAGAATCATGACAATAGTGACTCTTCAAGTCTCTTTATTTCGTGTAAGAGATAGCTTTATCCATAACATAAAAAATATTACAAGTGTAACTTTTCAAGTCATTTTATCTAGTGATGATGATCTAAGCCTACTTTGAAATGAAAGAACATTCTCTGCAGTCCATACTTACATTAGTCCTAGCACAAGATTTACTCACTATATGCCGTGTTCTTTAAGTGGTGATTGACTGTTTTGCTTTCCCATCTCGGCCTAACTGATTAGAGCCAGATGTATCACAACAATTTTACTATGCATTATTTTATAATCAGCATCTAATCTTTACAAATCTGTTCCGAGATGAAATTAATTTAGAATGCGTAAAAAAGTTTCCAATTGAGATCCTCCTCTATAACACTACTCACCAATCTGTCTGTTTTTTTTTTTTCTAGTTATCTCATCTGTGCATGCGTGTTTTTTCTCTCTACCTGTTGTTCCCTACTAGTTCTTAAATTTTCATATTTTTTTTCGTTAAGGTGCCCGTGAATGGAAAAGATTTATAAAAAACACATATGACTTTCATTGAAAATTCTTTGTCAACGTTTTGGCTTTTGCTTTCTTCAGAATGTTTACAGATTTTTCTTAACGCAGCCATGAAATTATAATGAAGCTTAAAGACACAGCAGCGGTCAAATGCAAGCAATGTTGGCATTAAAATGCATTTAAGTTTACATCGTACCATTTAAAAGTAAGGAAATTATTGTGAAGATGACTATGATTTTTGTATGGTCGGCCCAAGTTTCAGTCGCTGGCAGAAAAATAAATTATAAAACCAGGTAAAAAGTAAACAAAACATAGAGTAACTGGGCAACTTCAATGTTTTATCCAAGATCAGACTGCATGTTCCGTGCAGACTGATCTTGATCTATTCCCCTATGGTGCTGAAAGGGTTAAGAGTATGAATACCCCCCCCCCCCAGTTTATCCCTTTACAACACCACAAAAATTTAGCCTGTCCCAAATTAAAAGCATTTCCAGACTAGAAATTAAAAGTGATTCGATTTATGTATTTGGAATTTACAGGACGGGAAATATTGTGGAAAAAGGAGAAAATGCTGGTTACCAGCATTTTCTCCTTTTCCCACAATGTTTTCAAAAACCTTCTTCCTGGTGGTCGTGAAAACACGAGATTGTTTGGTAAAGTGTTGAACTTGATTTTCTAATTTTTGTTTATTTAACGTAGGTTTGTGCAACCCTCGGGACTACGCCTTCTTGTGCCTTTGACAATGTTCAAGAGCTGGGAGAAATATGTACGTACATGAATGTATAAGTATACGGAATTTTCTTTTCTCATACATCTATGTATATAGTCGAAATGCCTTCAGGATAAAATCTCTCACTATACTTAAGCCCGAAAAAATCTATACAACACTTACACACGCATATTGATGGTAGATAGCCCATTTGCAATACAAGTCACATGTTTATATTTCTTTTGAACTTAGCAGAGTAATGTATAACGAGTTGGAAACAAAAAGAAAATGCTCGTAATGAACTGACGATATTGAAAACATCCATGTAATTTATGAGCCATGCTACGTAAAAGGTAGGTTTAATGCATCTGCAAAAAGTTTCGAATCAGGTCAGCCTCATTATCTCCCGCTAGATGGCATTCTACAAATACACGTCTATCTAATTTGGGCATTCTGGGTACAGAACCGGACTACTTTTCAAAACGCGACCGTTACTTTGAATTTCAAAATGAAATAAACGTTTTCTCAATAAAACGCTACCTGGTGCGATTCATTCAGTTATGATCAGCTAGCAGGTAACCCATGCACCGGCCATTTATTAAAACAGTCCCTACAGGCTTGGGTATAGCTTCGGTATAAGCCCTACTTTTCCCAAGTATCCGGGGATGGGTGATGGATCATAGCAGACATGTCAAATCTCCGAAGAATATGACATGCGCAGACAATGAGGTCAGCCTGAGCAGTCTGCGCAGGCCGACATGGGTCGAAAATATTTTGGCTACCTATCAATTTTCTACATGTCAAAGGACCAGTCTATCTCATGATTTAGTTGGTTGTTAGACAGAATGGATTTTGTAGATCCATAATTATATACTCGCGCGCAAAATACACTGTGCACGTTTTAAGTTTTTGTACCATGTGAAGCATCTGCGTCACTTTGTAAAACACTGGACACATCCGGTCAGTATCGGATTAAATTTTACGTAACGTCTCAAAACAGGCAAATCGCAAGATTTGCATATACAACTGCTTGTCACATGCGAAATCAGTCAGATGAACTCTCATTTCTTTCTTGCGAATCCAAGGAGTAAGAAAAACACACAGTGGATACAGAAAAATCAAAACTCGCAGTGCCAAGACTATCTGAACGTAAATGAATTGAGGCGTTGATGATGTTTAATAGAGACGTCTATATTGATAATGTTGCACGAGCCTTTAATTGCCACCGAAAAACTAATAGTAATCTGCCAGCAAGGTTCCAGCAAACAGGCACAGTTGCAGATCGGCCCTGAAGTGGACGGCCTTGCGTTACTGACGCCAGATTGGACCGCCACTTGGAACTGACGCACACCAGACGTCGAATCCAAACGGCTACCGCTACAGCGAGACAGTACGGTATAAGCAGGGACACCGTTCTAAGGCGTCTTCGTCAATGTGTTCGGCCAATAAGACTAAGACGGCCTTACGTCGGGAGCAATACTCACTCGACGTCATCGTGTTGCTCGTCTAAACTGGACACGGCAACATCTCCGTTGGGGAAAGCGTAAGTGGATTTAAACTGTTTTCTCTGACGAATTCAGTTTCAATCTTAGTTACCATTATGGTAGAGTGCGAGTGTTTATAAGGAGGGTGAGCGATTCGCTAATACGTGCGTTGTTGAAAGAAACAGTTTTGGCGGAATCAGCGCGATATGTAATGTGGGGTGAGATGAAGGGGAATAGGAAAACCAAACTTGTAAATGTTAGTCTCAATGCTGCTCGGTACATAGATCAGGTGTTGGGACCTGTAGCTGTTCCATTCATCCACCAGCATGCTTCTGTCACATTGATGCATGATAATGCGCGTCCAGATACGGCTCCCATTACGAGACAATATCTGAATGCAAATAGTGTTAACGTCTTGCCTTTGCCTACGGTTTCCCAAGACCTAAATCTCATTGAGCAAATGTGGGATCTTCTTGGTCGTAGAGTAAAATTAAGGCATCATGTAAACAATTAGCAGGAGCTGGAGCATACTCTGCAGGTTGAATGGAATAACATTCCTCCGCATCAATGGCATCATATATAAAGTACAACCAAACGCAGCCACATCTGTACTAAGGGAGGCACATTTCATTGCGATACAGTGTCTAATAAGCATATTAAGACTTTCAGTTCTCATTTTCTTTTCCCGTTATGGGTTAGTTAAGGATCTGCCTACGTTATGGGCACCGTGAAGATTCCGATATAGTGCGCTGTGGCGCAAGACTTGTTCGATTTCTCACCATGTATGTAACAGAGTTCTCAAAGGGAGGTAACTCTGTCGGACTGACGACGATAAATATTCATATTCCGTTTTTTCTAGGCAAACAAGAAGGTATCTGGATGCATATAGACGCGGCATACGCTGGAAGTGCATTTATTTGTCCTGAATTTCGACCCTTATTGAATGGAGTGGAGGTATTATCTTTTACATAAAATGTTAGTCCCTCACTACACAATCCCGAGTTTAAACGGCACTGACGCTTTTGAAAACATCGTGGGTAAAGGAGAAAATACTGGTAACCAGCATTTTCTTCTTTTCCCACGATGTTTTCTTCCCTTTCTAATACAAAATCCATCACTGTAGCCACGTTTGACATTTCCTCTAGATATGTTTTCAATATAGACGAGTCTAAAATTATGTTCTCTGGTAAAGAGTTAACGGATAAAACTGTATAGGAAACTGATAGTTCTGTATGATGCTGGGTTGCTAATTTAAATCTTGTTGTGAACAAGTTTATGACAGGTTTTGCGAGGGGGATTCCTGGTCTTCTCGGTGCAAAATACTGGGTCGACTTTATTTCTGTATGGCCTGCAACACGCGAAAAGAGGCATTCGGACATTTTGCGTAAAGCGTCGTCTCGGATCAGCCTGCGCATTTCGCGCAGGCTAATCCAAGACGGCACTTTACGACTACATTGGATTTTGTTCTACAGTAGACTTGCGCAAAACAGAAATTTAAATATCGTTTCGGATTAGTCCGCACGGACTGCACAGGCTGATCCGGGAAGACACTTTACGCACATGTCCGAATGCCCCTTTTCGCGTGTTGCAGGCCAAATTATTATGCGGGAAAACTACCCATGTCTTAAAAGATAAAGTTGTGTTTGGTACATTGAAAACACTGGGAAAGCGATGATAAGTGCTTGGAAAGACATGAATGATATCAATGAAATTCTGGTGCTGTATCTTAACACTTGGACTTCTAAGCGCGACCCATTGACCTCTTGCGGACAGTGTAGATCAAGATCAGACTGCACAGAACGTGCAGTCTGATCTTGGATCTACACTGTCCGATATGGAGATATTTTTTTCCAAAAAATAAGTTTGAAATCAGCATTATTCGGGTTTATACCATTGGTACGAAAGTTTCATTTAACTTATTTTAACTTATTTAGCAGTTTAAGGGTTAAATAACAATCATTTGTCATAAATCAAAATTAATATTATCTTATACCAGGAAGACTGTACATACCAGTCATAAAAAGAACAAATAGACTGTGTTAATAGGTTAAAAATGACAAAAATGATGCGTCAGTATGCTAGCAGTCATGTTTACACAAAACGAGCTGTGTTGTGGCAAAATTATAACAAGAAAATGAATGACACAAATAATCTTTCAATTGTAATTTGAATTTGGGTATATTCTTCGGAAGTAAATATTTTCTTTTTTCAGAATGCAGAGTCTTTTAATTTTAATCCACACAAATGGCTGCAAGTGAATTTTGATTGTTCTGCAATGTGGTACGTATATTGTTTTGTTTGTATACGCGTTTAACGCCGTTTTAACAGCTTAGGTCATATCACGGCGGTCAGCGCACATACGCATGTGTTTTCTGGCTTTTTCACACAAGTACTGACACAACTTTCTTTCCAAGCCACTGACTACTTTTCTCACATGTATCAGAGGTGCCAGACGAAAAATCACCAGAAAGAAAGTTTGCCTCTACTGGGTATCGAACTCAACAACCACTCAAATACGCTAACAACTGAGCTACTCCGCTGGGCTTAGTACGAATAAGTTACTTCTACGTAGAAGTGGTATTCAGTTATTGATAAAGGGTGTTTTTTTTTTCTGCTTGTTTCTGCATTTTTTTGTCTGTGCGCTGACCTTCTTGAAATAACACTTTTTTCATAAACTATCGTAATTGATTTTTCCAACTGTCTCTGAAACCTTAAAATGTTTGCTTAGATTTTGGCACAATAATGGAATCCCAAAATTTGATCAAAAATCCAAAATAGATACAAAAAGACAAGGTATTAGCATTTAGATTTAAAGTTAGCGATTGCATCGTAAACAGGGGACTGAATGTAGTTTGCCAACACTCGATAATTTATGAATCATCTTCCCATGTAAAAATATTCCTACAGTGTTTCAACCAAAACTGACTGCTTCATAGAGATTGCTTCCACAGTGTTTGCTATTGAAAAGGGTTTTACAATGCACTAAGGATTATCCTATTCTTTTATCCAGGGTAAAAAACAGTAACCTGATAAGCGAAGCCTTCAACGTGAACCCTGTATATCTACAACATGACAACCAGGGTAAAATGCCGGACTATCGGGTCGGTATCTTTTGTAACTTCTATCTTGTATTGTGTTTGGCCCATGTTTATAGAACGTAAGTTTGTGCTCGAACTTTTGGTTTCTTTAAAGATTCCAAAAGCAAGATACTTTGAAACCTAAACATTAATTGAATAGGAACAGCAAAGGGAACATTTTAAAGTTACAGTACATGTATAATTTATGTCGATTTACATTACATAGATATGAGTATAATTTTGTAATTTCAACCATTTTCATTGCTTGTTATCTTTTTAAAATAAAACTTTTATTTAACAGGTCCCGAAAATTGTCATTAAGCTTGCCAAACGCTTGCTAATAGCTAAGCCATGTCTGGTCATATCTTTGTTTCCACGTTTCAGCATTGGCATATTCCTCTTGGCCGCCGATTTCGATCTCTAAAGCTGTGGTTTGTATTGAGATTGTATGGACTGAAAAAGCTTCAAGAATGCATCCGAAAAGTGAGTGCTCTTTTAAATAGTATTTCACCTATTTCACAGCGACAAATCAATGATGCAGGTACTTTCTGGCATGGTATTAGCCTCGGTATTGCAATGTCTGAAAACCATCGCTGCCGGTGTAGTTTTCCTCTTTACTGCACAACCCGACTTTCGACGACACTAAGAGAGAAAACTGTGGTAAAAGGTGAAAAACCCTTCTCAAAACAAATTGCAATTTTTGAGTCACATCTATTTTGCTGTCTGTAAATGCTTTCAATTTGGAGAGGTCTAAAAATTTGTCGGTTGGTAAAGAACCCTGTAAAACCTAGAAGCTCTTGATTCCAACCTCATTACCTTAACCACCGAGCCACACACCAAACCACGTACTGTTAGTAAAAGAAATATAGGAAGTGCACGCAATGACCACTTACATGAAAAGCTGGTTCAACTGAATACCTTCTTTTCTTTCTCGTTTGACTCTACGTTAGTGAACCAGAATCTGTATTTACTAACCATTCTTATGGAAATTCCTAACCTTTTTCTCCAGAAGATTTTAACTTTGAAAGTAAAACAACTTTTCATCAGCTAAACCATTCGCCTTAGCTAATAAGAAGTTATGTTACTTTCAAATCTAAAAATTCTCAGATATAATAACTAAGAATGTTCTTAAGAATGGTTGTTAAATACGGAACCAGATCACTTTTACGATGCATTCTAGACTTCAGAGTGCACTACCTTTTTTAAGATAAACTGATCAGATTGCCACAGGTTTATAACCTCTCCTTAACCATCTTTATCGACTCTTACATTCTGAGAAGTAATTTATCAATGATAACAACAACATGAATCTGTCTCTAGGCTTGACAAAGGAATGTTAAAGTTTGTTTGTTTGAGTATGACATCAGTGAAATTGAAAGAATGTTGCTCTTAGTAGCTGTAAAGGAAAAAAATGCGTAATGATAGATTGATTTACCGCCATCACATAACTTAATTACTGTTCAAAACGAGTTGAGCGCCAATGAAGTAAACGTGTGTCCAATTGTCCTAAATTACAATCTGACGGCCCGTATTCACCTACCATTCTTAATTTCATTCTTGGTCTTATTCTGGATATAGAAAGTAACACAACCTCTGTGTAGTTAAACCATTAGGTTTAGCCAGTCAGAAATTGTGATACTTTCAAATTTAGAAAAATCTTGAGAATAAGAATAAAACCGTTCTAAAGAATGGTAAGTGAGAACGGACCCTGTTTCACAATTTCAAGACTAGCCCTCTGAAAGATACGGCCCCTGATTAATTTCAGGATGTTAGACTAGCGCACGAATTTGAAGAACTGGTTAAAGCTGATCCGAGATTTGAAATATTTGGGAAAGTAGTTATGGGCCTAGTTTGCTTTAAGTTGAAGGTAAGTGGTTTACATTTAAACCATCTTTTTTATAAAAAAAAAAAAAAATCCATTGCCATGAGAAAAGTGTTGCTGAAATGACCTAGCAACAATTTTGTTTGACCCTTGTCAGTGATCTTGACATGGATCCTTTATTTGATGTTGCTGGTGAAACCCTCTGTATTCCTACGCTTTGTTTCAAAATCATTCATTTTTGACCCAAATTTCCCGTTTATTAAAACTGTCAGTATCGAGTGTCAAGGAAAGGCGAAGGGTTTATGTATTTCTGTTTATAGAATCGAGTATGTTACATGCTTTTATTGAAGTGTTTTGATCCCCATTGAGCCCTCCTGTCAAAGATGTAAGTCGGTTGCATTCATGCAGATTTCAATTCTTACGTGTTGTCCTATGGTTTCATTCTGATTTTGAAGTGCAGTTATTCTTCGAGTTATCATAAAATTACCAAAGACTTGCATAACATTTTTTCTGGGTTCATGCAATAGTTTATGTTTAATTTCAAAAGCAAAGATGCATGAACGTCAGACCCAATATATCTTATGCTAGGTTCTGAGTCAAAAGCATTCCTTGTTGATCTTCCTTGCTAATTTCTTGGTTTTGATATCGTTTCAGAAAGGCAATGAAGAGAATACCAAACTATTGAAAGCAATCAACGCGGACGGGCAGATCCACATGGTACCATCCGTTGTCAAGGGAACCTATTTCCTTAGATTTGCAGTCTGTGCAAGTAGAACTTCGAGTGAAGATATTAAAAAAGCCTGGAGTGTTATACAAGAAATAACAAAGAAGGAGTTTCCATACTAAAGTTTTCAGTTCTATTTAATATTGTTTTTTTGTGTGATACATGTAATTTCTTTAAAAGCTTTAGATAGTCATATAAGGCTCTTCCTGTAGTAGGAGCTCTATCCAAACTTGGATAAAAAAAGCATTTTGTTGCATGTTTCGTTGTATTTTAGAAACATCTCAGTTTATCAAAAGATATGATAATTTTATTTCATGCTTTCCGGTAGGTTATTGAGAAATATCGCTGAAATATTTTTCGATATTTCATGGTTACGACCAGTGAAAATACCGATTTTTATATTGTTACTCTTCAATTGAAGGCAGAAACAGTTGTTCCCGCGCACTAGTTACCTAGGTAAAATGCGCGTGCCTCACAACCAGATGGAAATATGACGTCATTTACCTTACATTTATCGCGCTTGACGTAATATTGTAATGCGTTGCTATGCGGAGGGGGTACGGCACGGAGAATAACCGAAATGATCTGTACTGGATTTTGATTAAGTTTCCCCAAGAAAGGGTTAAAAGCATGAAATAAATAGAATATTTGTTTTTTACAGTGAAAGATCGAAATTTATTTCATCTCGTGAACATCATCGGTAATATTTTCACGAGTGGCGCAGCCTCGAGTGAAAATATTACCGATGATGTTCACGAGATGAAATAAATTTCGATCTTTCACCGTAAAAAAAAATATCCTCTATTTATTCACTGCATATTAAGTTTGGTATCCGTTGACAATGTCATTTTTTTTTTTTTGCTGTTGCTCCTTATAAGATAAACAATAAAGTTACGAATGTGATGCCATGAAAGTGACGCTAACCCCGGAATCACTTGGAGTAAGTTAATAAAAATGACACTTTAGTGTTTTTGCATGTGATACAAGGAAATACTTTTTTGTTTAATTTAAAAGCGAGATATATTTGTGAACACTACAAATAAGAACCCAATCGACGCTTTGCCGCTCATAAAACTCTGAGTCAGGATTTAGATCGAGATCATTTTCGATCCAAGACATCATCTTCGTAATGCATTGTACCAAGCAATTCATTACGTAATAAGGGATCCATGAAATACATTTTGTCTATCGTCCGACCGAATCATCAGGTATATTGGTCCTTTGACATGCAGAAAATTGACCTATAGCAAAAAGTTTTGACCCAGGTCAACCTGCGCGGACAGCGCAGGCTGACCTGGGTCGACACTTTTTACAGGTGCATTAAGCCCCCATTTGACAGACCACGGCTCATATATAAGAGTCATGCTTTGTGAAAAGGGGGTGTAATGCATCTCCGTGATGCATTATATCGGGTATATTATCATTTAATATGGTCCCAAAAAATCAACTAAGTCAGACAACTGACTGAATCATGAAGTAGACTGGTCTTTTGAAATGAAGAGAATTCACAAATGGCAAATATTTTCGACCTATGTCAGCCTACACAGACTGTGCAGACTGACCTTGGTAAATACTTTTTGCAGATCCATTAAGACCCTTTTTAACAAAGCATGGCTCATTTCTGTTGAGATAATTTCAATGCATCATGCGGACTCCCCATTTGTTGATCAAACCATGTTTCTGCGTGTGCACATTTATCCTGGTCAAATTGTGTGATAAAAATCTTGATGTAAGAAGGCCATGTGGAAAATTAGCGAATGTCTTAACATGTTACCTTCTCTAAATAAAGTTATTATCATTATTATTATCATCATCATCATCATCATCATTATTAGTATTTTTTTGGTTTTAATCATCATCATCATAGCTTAACAGAACTGTAGATTTGCTGTAACTTTATAGATAGAAAACATGATACGATAGAATTTATCTTTATTCATGTACGTTTTTTTTTTTTTTCGCAATGCGTGTATTTTGAAAAAGAGTGGTTCTTCGTGACTCAGCGATAAAACTTGAGTGTGTAATAAGGTAATGTTGGTTTGGCACCTGCGGCGAGGATGGTCACGTGAAATTGTCCTTAGATTAAGGTACTGTACATCCTAAACATACTACTTTTAAAATAGGAGAAAAAAAAACGACGAAGTTGATGTGGCCGAACTATGGCGGAATAAGCGGCGAACAATCCCATTCAAATCGACAGCTTTATGTGATCTTTGACTGTTATTTTCGAAGTCTAAATTTTGTCTGTCGAAAGACGTAACAAGTCGCTAGCATGAGGCACTGAGTAACTTGTAACAATACATGCGTTTGTTTGTTTTTTGTCGCTTAATATCATTCACAATTGTAGGCAATCCGGGCTCGTATTTCTGAATTCATCGACTAGTAATCTGATTGGCTGAGACAGAATGGCCAAATGGCTAGGCGATGACTTTTTTTATGAATGAACACTTGAAATAATATAATTTGTGGGAAAAGTCTAATTCACAAAAACAAACAGATGTATGGGAATGCAGTTCTCGTACCAAGAGAACTGGTTGCGATGGAGGGAAAAGACCACAAATGTAACACAGCAACAAAGCCATAAAATAGATGATATTCTGCTACCGGTCTGAATCAGGAAGAGTATGACGGACAAAGTTTTGTTCCTTATTTCATTTATCTCTGGAAAAATATACCATGGTGGGGTGGGGGGCGATTGCCTGAGTTCGGCGAAATGTTTGACAGATTTTGGATTTACTGAGTTCATTTTTCATTTTAAAAAGGCGGGGAAGCAAAAAGACGATCGGGTTTACGGAATCAAAACTATTCATGAGGCCCAAAATTCTAAGTTCAGACAGCAATCAAACATGTATGAGATTCAATGTCACTGGCAAAGTTCTTTATTTCCATATATAACATGTCTTAACATGGCACCAAATGTCGTGTTGAAATTACGTATCAAATTGACGTCCCATGGAAAATTTATCTGTCTTGAATATATATGGAAACCATAAAGTTTCGACCAATCATATATCATGGACGATTGTAAATTGACACCGACTAGAATATCGGGGCAGCACATGGTTCCCACTTCTATATGGATCAAGTCAGGGCGTGAACGTGCCAAGTCATTGCTGTATTGCATAGAATTATAAACGTAGCTATTATTTCTATAATCCTTTTTGTAACCTTCCTGCCAGTGTGTCAAAAATGTTGCGTTTTTCATCGCCATTATGAATGAGTTTAGTAAGAACTGACCCCCTGATTGTCTGCACATCGTGATATTGAAATAACGTAACGGCTTTATATCCCGTAGAACTATAACGTCAGTGTCTAAATATATCCCTCCAAGTTGCATTAAAGCCTCGATTCTCATGACGTCACCAGAGTGCTCGTGGTGAGATATCTTCCTCCCATAAATAAATGAAGGTCTCTCTGTTTTAACTTGTAAAATATTTGGAAACAAACGAATAATGTAATCCCAATACGCGCCATATGGCAAGAATTCACCGTGGAAAATAATCAAACAAGGACGAACAAAACGAACGACGCTAATAATGCTTAGAAACGTCTGGAACATCATTTCCTTTTTAAAGTACCACACATAATGTACAACATTCGGAACACGACTGTCCGTGCTACAACAAGAGTTTGTAAAGGCCGCCAAACAAGAGCTATTCAGCGTCACAACGTCCACGTCATTGGATGAATTCGTCACTGATGGCAGAAGCATGGGTCTACCAGAGGAGCAACTTAGAGAATATTTCAAACGTCGTGTATTATGTAATTTATCACTTATTATGAATTTCGGACATTTTCGTCGCCTTTTGTGCTCCCAATCAGAAAGATCTGATGGTGAATCCGGCCACAGAAGATATTTATGCCAGTTGGATTCCATGGCGCAATATGGTTCAAAAGATTGCTCATTGAGCACGATATTCATCTCAAACGAACCATAGAATTTCATTTCTTCTTTTTTTCTGGTTGTATCATTTTTCTGACTATGTTTTGCTGCTAGTTTGTTGATAGTGGGTTGCACTGTAATAATTTTCTCCTCCTTACTGTCGAGAGTCTGATTTGAAGTTTTATACTGATCCTTTGACACTTCCACCTTTGGTTCGAGAACAAGATTCGGAGTTCTACTGATTGAGTTGTTCGAAATGTTCAATATTTCAAATCCTGTGTTGTTAATCATCACTTGTTTGTCTTCATGTACATTTGAATTGGTTTTCCCTGGTTTGCTGAGTCTATAGGTTATGTTGTGAGTCAAATATTTTCCTTTTGTAGGCAGTGCAGTGTTTTGTGTGTGACTGACTTCCACTGACATCCCAGGAGTGTCGGTTAATGTCAATGTAGAGGCTCTGTATGGCGACGTCGTATATGAACGCGGAATGTTGTCTGTCTTCAGAGGTTTAGCCATATTATTGCTTATCTTCAAATCTGCAAGGAAAAACAGTGGACAGGATACTGGATTTGCTTCACCATTCACCCTATAATCCCGAGTTTTAATGACACTGAGGAAGAAGCCTTTTGAAAACATTGTTGGAAAGGGAAAAGATGCTAGTAACCAGCATTTTCTCCTATTTCCACAATGTTTTCTACCCTATCAAACAAGAGTTCTATCAGTTGAGCCACATTAAAGTTTCGTCTGCAAATCCTTTAAATTTAGACAAGTCTACATTTCTGTTGTATGGTACATAGATCTATCTTATACCTGAAAAATTTACCGGCTCAAATACATGCGTCGTATGCAGACAAAATATCACAAACGACAGAAATAAAATCCGTATCTACACAGTGTCGAATATGGTTCCAAATATGGTATGATGACGTATCTTATGCACGGTATACGCATGCCTGGATGTGCGATTTGATTTGGTCAGAATATTACGTTTTGATATTCATACGCCATTCATTAAAACAAAGTTATTGCCGACTAATCCACTATTTGTTATATTTTGTTTACCGTTTTAAAATAAAATTTCAATAATTGCAATGCATTTTCGTTGAAAATTTTAGATTTATAATCAAAGGAATGATGTGTTGTAGTAACTTTCCTGGACTTGTATTTGCTTCTCGCAGCGTAAGAAAACTTTGACATCTCGCTCGACCTTTTATCTCGCTCAATATCAAATTTTCTCACGCTGCAGAATCGAGAGCGATTAATGTAAGTTGTAAGAATTTGTTTCTCAATTGATGTACGAGTAAAATAAATATGTTTAAATACAAGGACCAGGAAAGTTACTACACCATGATATTCCGCATCTATCTATATGGATTTATAGCTAGAGTAATCAAACTGATTGTCTGTTTCAGGCAAATAATGTATCAAGTCGGCCATGGAAACGCTTATACAGACTCGAAGTGACTTAATAATAAAAATGTAGCCACACATCAATTGATTGATTTAAGGATAGGGCACCCTAATGGGATTCGTGTAACATCGCCTTTCATCGCCGAAAAACGTACGGATTCGGCTAGGACTCGGGTTATCCGTAATCGATCGGCCGATAGACGCTGGTTCCACGCATCGATTACGGATTACCCGAGTCTTAGCCGAATCCGTACGATTTTCGGTGATGAAAGGTGATGTTACACGAATCCCAATAGGGTGCCCTATCCTTAAATCAATCAATTGATGTGTGGCTACATGATTTTTATTGTTAGGGTGCCCATTAGGGTTCCCTATCCTTAACGCCATTTTCAACATTATTTCAGTTTCATCGCGGCGACCAATGCACCCATCAATTTTTTCCTGGATTTTCTTTTACCATTACTTAGTGTACTACTCTTCCCTAGGCACTAGCTGCTTTCCCACATATCCATCGTCGAAACAATGATCGGCTATCCACAGATGAATACTGGGGCCTGAATTTTGAGTACAACAAAAGAAAATTCTTTTTTCCCCCAAGATAATTGGTTTTTCGTCGCAATGAATATTATCTTTGTCTTGTGCATGTAACCAGAATCCAGGACCACGCCAAGGCCAGCCCAGTTCAACATGTAGAAAGAAAACACCTAAGGGACGCACAAAGTGTGCATGCTTAAGACAGGTGTTTGCTAAGTACAGGTACATTATAACACAGTTGCCTACTCTAAAACTCAACATATGCTTCCTAAATACATTTTCCTGCTTAGTCACTAAAACAGGTGTTACTGTAAATGTATATGAGCCATGCTCTGGCAAAAGGGGGCCCAATGCACCTGCATGATGTATTATGCCAAACAAGTTATCACATAAATATAGATCTATAAAGTCGATTTTGTCTAACAATCACCTGAATCAGGGGTACAATTGTCCTTTGACATGCAGAAAATTGACCAATAGCTAATAGCAAAAAGTTTCGGTCCAGGTCAGCCTGCGCGGTCTGCGCATGCTGGCTTGAGTCAATACTTTTTGCAGATGCATCAAACCCGCTTTTCACAGAGTATGGCTCATATACATTTAAATTTTCATGGCAGAAGCCATTGGTACTTTAATAGCCAAGTCGTCGTACCTCTTTGTACTTTACTATGTTGTAATTATTTTCGAGGAGTGATTAAAGTCTTTTCCATTGGGTTCACCGCATAACATTTAGTTCAAACTTATTCATTTCACAATGACTGAAAAACGAGATCTTGCAACTCATATATTCGATTCCTGATTCCTGGAAACTACACCAGTACTCGCGATGAATGATTGGGCCAATGAACAATCCCAAAGTTTACAACCGCTCCTGGGAATCAAACTCGTGACTTTACGGTTGCGAATCCGACACTCTACCTCATGACCACGGACCGTTGTTTTGATATCGTATATGGGGGGAAACAGTCAGTTGCTTGAAAAGAACATTCTTTGATAAACCAGTGTAGAGGTAAAGAAGCTCTTGGGACGCACGAAAAACCGAATTGGCGCCTACGATATGACTAAAATACTGCTGAAAGCGGCAAATTTACCCATAAAGAATGAAATCGTTCTACACAAACATTGTTCTGACTTTGTACATCATGGAATAGTAGTTAGTAGTTCAACCCTTTAACACAAAATCCTGACTTTTTTTAACGACTCTGAAAAAGAAGCTTTTGAAAGCATTGTTGGAAAAGCATTTTCTCTTTTTCTCGCAATGTTTTCTACCCCATCAAAGACAAAAATCATCGTTTTAGCAACATTTAATCTGTGCTCTGCAAAAACTTTCATATTGGACCGGTCTAGATTTCGTTGTATGGTAAAGGGTTAACTAGTTAGGAAAACCCAAGAAAATACGGATAGATGCACTGGTCGCTGTGATATAACAAAAACACTGACGAAAAATTAAACAACTACTTTAACCGTTTACCACACAATTTCGAGTTTTTACGGCCATAGGAAAAACCCTTTTGAAAATATTTTGGGAAAAACAGAAAATGCTGGAAAGCAGCATTTTCTTCTTTTCCCACAATGTTTTCTACCCTGTTAAAGACAGGAATAATTATTTTAGCAACATTTAATTTGTCCTCTGCAGCAAATGCTTTCAAATTAGACCACGCTGGAATTTTGTTGTATAATAAATGGTTAAGTGGTGAAGAAAGCGTAAGAATTCTCGGAAAGATGCACTGGCCGTTGAGATTTAACAAAAATGTTGATGAAAAATTAAATAACTCCTTTGAATAAACAATACTACCTGTATCCCCACCAAGGAAAATCACAAGGACTGTACAGATCAACAACGTTATCCATATATATTGTTTTTGCCCGAATCTTTTAGCCTGCTCGTGTATTCTCGCTTTCATTTTTGTCCTCTGGTCACCGTTCGACATGTTTATCTCACCGTCTGTTACCACATAATGTCCTGAAACAAATTAGTAGCAGAAAACTTTAACTCCTTTCTCATCTTTGCTAGCCAAGGGTGACGATCATTGCGTTGCTCTATTCACCTTTGGCTGAAGGAGTCAAAATATGTAATCCCTGCGACTGGATTTTGATAGCTATCAATTCTGTAAAAACATCATCGAAAATCAATCAAACGTCACGTGACATAACTCTTTCGTAAAAACCCACACACGTATTTTCACAGTCCATCAACTAGTGTTAAAATGAGTCCTAAAACTTCAATAATCTGTTTTGTTACAGTGAATATTAAGGTAAACATTATTGTTCTATATTTTTTAGGGGTTATGATTCCCAATCTATCCTACAGCTCTCTTCTGCGATAGCTATTTTTAACTCTGAGGCTGCTAAGCCCGACTCAATGACCTTTTCCGGACAGTGAAGATCAAGATCAGACTGCACAGAACGTGCAGTCTGATCTTGGATCTACACTGTCCTGTAACGAGATATCTTTCTCCCCAAAAATACCTTTGAAATAGCACTATTTGGGTTTTTACTATCGATTTGAAAGTTTCATTTCACTTATTTAGCAGGATAAGGGTTAATTACGCTTTGCTAATGATGGATAGCAAATGTAAGACGCCATTTGATTGGTGCTTTCAGAACGGACTGCAACCTATGATTACACGTATCTCGCGGATAACAATTTTCGACTCGATCAGCCAAGGGTGAATAGAGCAAGGTAGTGATCGTTACCCTTGGCTAGCGAAGATGCTCCTTTCCACACGACAAAATTTTAGACTCGTCCAATTCAAACCGTTTGCAGATAGATAGATTTATTTCTGTATAAAATATATGACATCATAAAAGCACTATACATGAGATTAAATGGACATGATAATGAAATTATGACAAACTATATTTAAATACAAAGGATGACACAAAAAAGGGATTATAAATCCCTTATTTCCATTGTGGTCCTTGAAATATTAATAATTTTTTTAAAAAAAAAGTGTGTCATAGGAGGCCTCATAATTGAACAAAATCACAGTTAACTAAAAATGATTTATCGCAACTTACGACTATTTGAAATATGACTTATCACAGAACAGAAACTTTATTCATAATATCGGCTTGAACACATAAGGTTCATCGTCGAACACATAAATTGTAAACACATGCATGAGTATGGACAAAACAAACTAACAAACAAACAAGTAAATGGCAGTTTTCGAATAAAGACGCATGTCAACATGATGATTAAATGTGGTTCAGACGTGGGTGTTGTCCTTGAATGGGAAGAAAACATTGTGGGAAAGGAAGAAAATGCTGATGACCTGCAATTGTTCCAAAAGCCGTCTTCCTCGGGGTAGTTAAAGCACTGCATATTATTGTTAATAGAGTTTAACACTTTGCCACATAACCTCCTGTTTAATCGACCATGAGAAGGAAGCCTTTTGAAAACTTTGTGGAAAAAGGAAAAAATGCTGGGTAACCAGCATTTTCTCCTTTTCCCACAATGTTTTCTATCCTTTCATAGACAGTTTAAATCATTTCAACCACATTTGATTTATCGTCTGCAACTGCCTTAAAAATGGATAAGATCCTTTCCAGACGACAGTTTTAGACTTCTTAAAATTGAAAGCCTTGCAGACGAAAAATTAAATGCGTGTTAGATAATGGGGTTTGTCTATGTAAGGGTAGAAAACATTGTTTTCAACAATGGTATCTCCCGCTTGCAAACATTGTTTTATCACATAACCTTCCTTGTTTTCAGTGTAATATACCCATTACGATTTTCTTATCTTGTGTGACGTCATTTTTGTACGTATTTCATAGAAGTGAATGGGTTTTAGGATATTATCGGGGTGTACTCTATAGATGGTTTTGCATTTTCTGATCTATAATTTATAAAATGTACTTATGTGATTAAAAAAATCTGTTATTCATTGACATTTAAGGCAAAATTAAAATTTTATTAAACTCGTCAAGGAAAAATATAATTAAGCTCGCCAAAAGCTCGCTTAATACCATTTTCCCTAGACTGGTTTAATAGAATTTAAACTCAAACGCCAACTTATGTCAGATACTAGACTATATGTCTTTGGCCTTCATCCACACGGTCATTTATACACTGGACAGCTTAGTAAAGGGTTAAACCATTACCCAAACAATCCCATGTTATACTTTTTCCACACTGCCGAGTCCCGGTAGCTCAGTCGGTAGCGTACAGGACTTGAGGGGGGTCGCTGTTTCGATCCCCAGTTCGGCCAATTTCTTTCCGAGGACTGATGATAGTCATTGCGACAGGATTTATTCCTCTCTCACCGCTGACCATTGTTTCCAAGATGGTTACGAGGGAAAGCAGCCAGTGGCTTGGAAAGAATATTGTGTGGAGTACTGGTAAAAGAAACTCGAGGAAAGCATGGGTAGGTGCACTGGCTGCCGCGATATAAATGAAATAATGCTGAAAACGGCGTTAAACTCAATCAATCAATCAATCAATCCTTTTCCAACAATGTTTTCTACCTTTCCACAGAAAGATATAAATATATACACATTTAAATTGTCGTATTCAAATTATTTGATTTAGGACAAGTCCGAAATTTTTGTCGTGTTGGAAAGGGTTAAAAATGTCGCTGTGGAATATGGAAATACAAGTAACCCTTACCTCGGAATCCAGCGTTTTGAAGACCCTGGAGAAGAAGGCTTTTGAAAACATTTCGGGAAAAGGAGATATTGCTGTTCACCAGAATTCTTTCTTTTACCCGCAATGTTTCTTTACCTAAAAAAGAGTCATCATTTGAGCTACCTTTGATATATCATGTGCAAATGCTTTCATTTTTGTTGAGTACAAATTTTGTCGTTTGGTAAAGCGATAATCTACAGTCTTCGCAAGTCAAGTAAAGGAAATTTGAAGTCTGCCATATTTCTTATACAAAGGGATATAGCTCAGTCGCACGGGCTTGTGAAAAAGATAACAAACATTAACAAAGGTGTAATGCCATAAATCTAAACAAAAACTGTGGCGAAGGGAGAATTACGCATACGGAAGTGCATTGTGTATCAGAGGTGGGCCTTGAAGTCTTGATACAGGCTAGTGATTCATACTCTAATGTGCTATGTACATGTTTTAATAGTATTCGTTATTTACAGGAGGTCATTTTGGACGGAGCATTCGCTTTTAACAAGCAACTTCTTTTGCCAAAACGACTTCCGTGTTTATAGTATTTATCTCCCTTGTAATGATTGTCATTAGTAAAGTTTGAGTATGATGGTATATATTACTCGTAAATGTACTATACTGCAACTATATAAGACTGCAAGTCTACGCTTGACATCTTACTTACTTAATAATTTTCATTCTCTAACGTGCTATGTACATGTTTTACTTTTATTATTCATTATTTCCGCATTCGCTCATTCATTTCAGGATACCCATTTGATATCATTTGTTTTTTGTTTGTTTGTTAGTTTGTTTTGTCCATACTCATGCATGTATTTACAATTTATGTGTTCGACGATGAACCTTATGTGTTCAAGCCGATATTCTGAATAAAGTTTCTATTCTGTTCTATTCTGTTCTGTTCATATGTACAAGTAGACCAAAAGCAGTGAGGCGTGGATCACTTCCCTCTTTACAAGTATTTAGTAAAATTCCAATAATTAATGAGTTGCAAATCACTTAAGCAATTAAAAAAATTGTGTAAGTTAATTGACACACTTACCAGCTATTTTAAAAATTAAGTTAGTATATATTTCAACATGGAGTTTATAAAATCTGTTATTCAAGCAGTAAATAAAAAATAGTTAGCCTGCTAAAAAAGCTAAATAAAACTTTTCCAGTCCAATACAAACCCAAATATTGCTGCATGTATTTCAAAATCATTATTGTGGAAAACATGTCCTTTTCAGGTAGTGTGGATCTACGATCAGACTGCAAGTTCTATGAGGTCTGATCTTAATCTACATTGTCTGCAAGGGGTCCTGAGTCGTGCTTGGTGGGCTACCGGTCAATCATGTGTACAGATATTGGAGAATTCACAGCTAGTCCGATGTCAATGATAAAATGAAAGTTGCAAACTAGAATCTAGACTTTTTTTTTCTCATAGGATTATTTATCGGACAGTGCAGTTCGGAATCAGACTATACTTGTATGCTGCCGGATCTTGTCCTGCACTGTGATCAAAACCAACACAAATCGAATGTATTATAGCGGTGCCCTGCATTTGGAGGTGTGAATTGTGAGTGAGAAATAGCACACTATTTCATGGATCCATACAAATCAAATACATGTATTCGTATTCCAGCACGAAACAAATACTGATTGGATGTGCACAGAACCTCGACTTAAAAGTTTCGGCATACGCAAAATATATGATTTATTTAAAATACTTATTCATTATACTCATGCAGATCTTATACAACTATTGCACAGCTATCACTTACTCCTTTATTACGAATTATGATAATTTACGCATCCAAATTCACGTGTTCCGGTATCCATGTTAATTGTTTTAAGTTATTAAAGTTGTAAGCGACCTGCTGCCGGCAATGTCAAAGCTAAATAACACTCACAAGGATTTTATCTAAAGCATTTTATGACTGTAGCCCGTCTCTTAATATATTTAAGAGGCTGAATAAAGTTCTAAAATGTTGAATGGTGTCTCAAAAAAGTCTGAATTTGATTATTTAGTATTCCCCTACTGTAAAAAGAAAAGAGAAACCCCTCGTAGTTACGTATCGTATATTGTATAATGGTAATGTGTAATGCTCGCGTATCATTTACTGTTAAGATTAGAGCTGGATAAAGTACTTTGATTGATTGATTGATTGAGTAATTCATCCATTGTATCGTGTTTAACGCCGTTTTCACCATTAGTTTATATCGCGGCACTCAGTGCATCTATCCTTGCTCTCCTGGTGTTTCTTTAGACCAATACTTCGCAAAATTTTCTTCTCCAGCTATAACCATCGTGGAAAAAGGAAAAAAAAAAATTAAGCGATGAATCCTTTTGTAAGGACTCTCATCAATCCTCGGGAAAGAAATCGCCAAGCCGGAGATTTGGCACCTTGTTCCAACGTCCGGCTATCGGGCTCGCGATCGGCTCAGGGAGGAGAGGGTGGTGGGAAAAGGACAAAATCCTCGTAACCACTACATTTTCGAAGACAAAACCTCATCAATAGAGACACATTAAATCATGTATCGTCTGCAAAACACGGGTAGGAAACTTCAAAGTCGGAGCCAATTGCTCTGATAATGAAATACTAGAACTGTGTTGGTCTTTCGGCCCCCGAAAATATCGACTTAAAACAACTCGAAAAATAGTTAAGCTTGCCATTCTTTGTACTTTGTATACCGAGGGCTTCCTTTCAAAAATTAGTTGTTGGTAAGAAATTATTTAAGACATTAGCTTTGTTTTCCCTTTAATAGGCCTACCCTTCACACCAAAAGTTAAAGTATCAATTGGTTCAATGAAACGTGGCCGAATTTCCGAAAATACAAAGGACTGATATTGTCACAATTCAAAATGCTGTCTAACATTCATCTATCTGGTTTTTTAAAATACTGTTATGTGCTTTTTGGTTAGCAGAATGGTCTATATATTACATTTGTAATGCTTAAAACGTCGTAAGTACAGTCCATACATATACACATATAATAATTTTTAAACATTTGGTATCTTCAGAACGCTATAATTGGCCTGCAACACGCGAAATGGGGTATTCGAACATTTGCGTAAAGTGTCGTCTCGGATCAGCCTGCGCAGTCCGCGCAGGCTAATCCGAAACGACACTTTCTGTTTTTATGTAATTTTCTGTTTTGCGCAAGTCTACTGTAGCACAAAATCTAATGTAGTCGTAAAGTGCCGTCTCGGATCAGCCTACGCGGACTGCGCAGGCTGATCCGAGACGACAATTTGTGCAAATGTCCGAATGCCCCTTTTCGCGTGTTGCAAGCCATATTGTCTTCAAATAGACATTCTAACGCTATGTACCGAACGTAGCATAGATACTGAATAAAGAAAAATGAGTCGTCATGAAAAAAAAAATGATTTTTTACAAAACAAAATTTTACTCAGCTACACATACATATTACAGACCTTTGATCACCCTGGGAATAAACACTGTTCTTCGACGAGTAAGAGAAGAGAGGAAAATGAATCATGCAAATCATGTTTGAATGGTATATATACATGTGCATATACATTGTTAAATTCAGTATGCATTCATCAACATAAGTGTTTACACTTGATGGTATAATGAGGAAGTAGAGTACATGTATAATAATGGCTTGCACCACGCGAAAAGGGGTTTTCGGACAATTGCGTAAATTGTCGTCTCGGATCAGCCTGTTCAGTCCACGCAGGCTAATCCGAGACGTCACTTTACGAATACATTAGATTTTGTGCTACAGTAGACTTGCGCAAAACAGAAAGTTACATTAAAACGGAGTGTCGTTTCGGATTCTGCACAGGCTGATCCGAGACGACACTTTCCGCAAATGTCCAAATGCCCCTTTTCGCGTGTTGCAGGCCATATAACAATATATATTAAACTTAACGACAAAAATGTAGACTTTACCAAATTGAAAGCATTTGCAGAAGTTAAAACTCGGGAATGTGCGGTACAGGGTAAAAAAATACATCTGGAAATATTTTAAATAAAAAAGGATACTCAACAATCCTCGCAAGCCTAGGTTACTTCAAGTCTGTGATATCCCTTGCGTAGAAGACAAGAGTAAATGTAGTGTCATTACCTTGTGAAGATGATATTAACAAAGGCTATAAAATACTCGTAAATCCACATGAAAACTTTGTGCCAAAAGGAGATATGTATTGGTCGTCTGGACCAAATGTTTATATTTCGACACACTATTGATCCGTTTCCATAAAGACCCTTTTCATTGGTTTAACCAGAGTCAGATAAAATATTGTGTGGTCATTCTCTGTGAAAAGGGGGCTTGGTGTATCTACAAAAAAGTATCTTTTTGTAGTTGGTCAATTTTCTGCATGTCCACTGACCATTCACGGAGAGCCATTTAAACCTTTATCAGACGACAAAATTTTAGCCTCGTCCAAATTGACAGCATTTGCAGGCGACAATTTCAACGTGGTTCAAATGGTACGATGTTCCTTAGATAGGGTAGAAAACATTGTGGGAAAAGGAGAAAATGCATTTTCTCCTTTTCCCACAAGTTTTTCAATAGACTTCTTTACCAGGGTCGTTAAAAGTCGGCACTGTGCAATGACAGGTTAACCTCAGAGCCAGGCCGCATACATAGAGATTGCTTATGATAAGACGTGTCCAAAGTATTCGTTAACTCTCTGTTACGATGCGTCATAAAACGTTATATGAAGAACATTGTGACAAAGATATGAGCCACGTTCTGTGAAAAGGGGGTTTAATGCATCTGAGGAAAAATAAAAGTATCGACCAATGTCAGTCAGCAGCAGGTTGACATGAATTGAAACTTTTTGCAATAATTCAATTTTCTGCATGTTAAAGAACCGGTCTACCTCACGATTCAGTCATTTGTTAGACAAAATGGATTCTATGGATCCATAATTATGTGATGACTTGCCTTGTATAGTGCATTACGGAGATATATTAAAACGCCTTTTCCCTGAACATGGTTCAATCATGGTAAACTACATGTAGTCAGGTTTGGAAGACGGGCCTTTGAACATGCAGTTTTCTCAGTTAATCTTGTCAACCAACAATCTTATCAACCAACAGTCTAAACCTAATATGAAAAAGGCAAAGCCTCAATACGAGCGACGTGAATGGTTTGTGGAACAAATATCTATTAATTCGAATGACGACTTAGATTCTAGATCTTGAAATCAAAGAGTTTTGAGTTCGGATTCCGGCTTTGCCAAAACTAATTTTGAGCGTTGTCAGGCGTAGAAAGAATTTTTCTTTCGTAGATTTATACATGTGAAATAGGGCGAACTGTCCCTGATTTCCTGAACAAAATAAAGACAGTTCCTTGACAATTTCGTTAATTTATGTCCAGAAAAATATCTTGGTATGATTATTGGTTCTCATACCTGTAAAGACCATTCTACGGGAACATTTCCTCACTGCATGTAGATCTAGATCTATATAAGAGAGACTTTGATTTTTAAGAGGAATCGGTCAGTAGGTTGGGAAGAATACTAGCACTGAGCAGAGTACTGGTAAAAGGAACTTCAGAAACGCATGGTAGGTGCACTTGCCGCCGCAATGAATATACACACAAAAGGAAAAAAACAAACAATCAAACAAAACCTTTTTTTCATTTCTTCGTTAGTGCACAGGTCTACCCACGTTTTACCTGAAGTTTCTTTAAAATCAGGGTGCTTAGATCGCTAAAATCAGATTATATGTAGACGTCTAGCTTTCCTTTTTTATCCCATCTGCTTTCCTACACATCCATCGTTGAAACAGTGATCAGTGCAGAGACAGGAATGAATTCTGTCGCAATTACTACATCTAGATCTATCATCAATCCTAGGAAAGAAATTTGCCGAGTTTTCGGATAGATATCCAACTGATGGCAAAAAAACGCGAAACTTTTAGATCTATTAACAAGCTTTCGTAACATTAAATAAATATATTTGAGCCATGTTGCGGTAAAAGAGGGTTTAATGCATCTCCGTGATGCATGATACCAAGCAAGTCATCACATAATTATACATCCATATTGTGTGATAACTGACTGAATCAAAAGGCATGCAAACTGGTCCTTTGACATGTAGAACGTTGAAAAGTAGATCTAGCAAAGAGTTTTGACCCAGGTTAGCTTGCGCGGACTGCACAGGCCGACCTGGGTCAATAGTTTTTGCAAATGCATTAAGCCCCTTTTTTACCGATCATAAATCCGGCTTTCTATGTAAATGGTATTTTGAAACAGCCAAAAAACTAGTTTAGTCATGATTTCTTCGACACAATGTTTTCCGTGAAAAGCGGCTCGTGCATGACGTAAGAATAGTATGATTAATGACGTCATTATTTGCTAGCATAGATCATTGCGTATGTTTATACACAAATAGACGCTTAATACACTGAAATTAAGTAAGAAATTAGATAATCTGTACGTTACTCATTAAACTGATAATGATTTTTAAGTAATCATCCGATCGGTAGATAATATTTGTCATTTTTGACCAATCAGGTACTTGTGCGAAAGATTGTCATACGTGTGACGCACTCGTCACAACTCGGCCGATTCCGTGCCTACATCTAACCTCGTCCGTATTAAGGAGGTCGCCATTAAAACTACTTTCAGTCACATGATCAATATATGGCGGCGTCCATGTATCAGTTGTCGATAAAAAATTTAAGCTAGTTATTTAAAATATTTCAGAGATAATAGATCTAACCAGTTGTCGATGGAAATTTTCAGCTAAATAGTTCCAAAAGACTTTGACGGAATTGAATTGAAGATGACAATGCCCGTGAAACCGTGACGTTGGTGTTGAACTGTCAGTGTATTGAAACAACCTTTTTTTTTTTTTAAATCAGTAGCACAAAAGAGCAATTTGAGCAAATACCAGAGATGGAGAAAAAGGTTTGGTTTGATACATGGCTTGGATGATGAATACTTAACAGACATAGATGGTGATATGCAGTCTGTAAGCAAGCATAGAAACAGTATACTGTTTCAAAGGCAACCACAATTTTTATATTCCAACAATTGGTATGTTGACATGATAGAAGAAATGGAATTAACCCTTTACCAACCAATCCCTAGTTTTTACAACCCTGAGATAGAAGCCTTTTGAAAACATTGTGGGAAAAGGAGAAAATGCTGGTAACCAGCATTTTCTCCTTTTCCCAAAGTGTTTTCGACCCTTCACAAAACAAATTTTAAATTTTAAGTCACTTTTATTTTGTCGTCTGCAAAGGCTTTCAGTTTGGAGGAGTATAAAATTTTGTCATTTGGTAAAGAGTTTAAGTGTCCAGACCTGCTTCATGTATTGGTGTCCATTACTATTTACTTTAAACGAAATAGTAGGTTATTTCAAGTCAAACTTCTGCCAAGATTTCCTGGTTACATTGGCTCCGGGCTTGTTCGTCCCAAAATCAGTTCGTCCCTGGGCTTGTTTGTCCCTGGGCTTGTTCGTCCCTGGGCTTATTCGCCTGGGCTTGTTCGTCCCACACCTTATCAATCCTATTGGAATAAACATTGCTGTGTGCCTTCTAAAATCAATTGTTATTTTACACTTAAAACTACTACCTGCGCAATTCGGGCAGGCTGATCTAGGTCGAAACATTTTGCTACTTGGAAATTTTCTGCATGTCATTATTACGTGTTTTAACGCTTAGGTTGCTAAGCGTGACTCAATGACCTTTTGCGGACAGCGTAGATCAAGATCAGACTGCACAAAACGTGCAGTCTGATCTTGGTTCTACACTGTCCGATATGGAGATATTTTTCCAACGAAAAATACATCTGAATTAGCAAAATTTGGGTTCTTACTATCGGCTTTCATTTCATTTATTTAGCAGGCTTGGGGTTAAAGCACGTTATTACAAGAGTTTACTCGTTAGAGTTTACTTTGCTACTCTATGTATGTTCTTAGACTTAAGATACAAAAGAGCCAAAATGGTGTTAAATGCATCCCCATGATACCTTATACCAAGCACTTCATCACATAATGATGGACCCATAATTGTCTAATAACCAACTTAACTATGAGGTAGAATCGTCCTTGGGCAAGTAGAAGAAAACCTACCATAAGCAAAAGGTTTAGACCAAGGTCAGTGGACTGTGCAGACTATTATTCATCAATACTTCTGTTCAAATGCATTAAACTCCCTTTTTACAGAGCATAGCTCAAATTTATGTGTCCCTTAAAGACTCATGCTGCACTGAAACTAAGCTCTTTACCAAACAATCCCATGTTAAGAGACCTTGATGCTTTTAAACATTTTTGAAAATAAGGAGAATGCATATTGCAAGTAATTTCTTCTTTTTCTGCAATGTCATCTCCCTTTTCAAAGACAAATCCTGTCACTTAAGTCATAATTAGTTACTGATCTCACATTTATACATGTGCAGTGGAATTGGAAGTTTCTTTGATATCTGTAGTAGTGAAGGAGAGAATAGTTAGTGATACTTGTCTTTGTGGACAACAAAACAAACTATGTTAAAAGATTAATTCTTTCTTTAAAAGGGTAGAAAACATTGCTGGAAAAAGAGAAAATATTGGTTTTTCCAGTATTTTCTCATTTTCTAACAATGTTTTCAAAAGAATTCTTCTTCAGAGTCAGTATACATGTACTTGCATAAAGATATTGTATTGTTGTAAAATACAGGATTGTTTGGTAAAATGTTAAAAGTTACATATTTACCTCTACTTTAATTAAAAGGAAAAAAAAAAATATGTTGTATACAGGAAAAGTATATCGGCATACTTTATTGAACCTGATATCAGTGGCTGATGTTCAAGGCTCTTGCTCTTCTGATCTTTTATTACTGACATGGATATTTCTTATTATGATTATTATCATAATTTGCAAAAAGTGTAGATTCATAATCAGGCATTATGATCTCATACTTTTTGCAGTTACATATAAATAAGTGTATTAGAGGATGTAAATAATTTCTTTTGCAAATGACTTTGTATTGATTGAAAAGAAAGAAAAATATTCAAATTAAATCAGCAGTAGAGTTGTTTACCACACAATCCCTTTCCCACAATGTTTTCTACCATTTGAGAGACAGAAGTCATCCTTTGACCTACATATGAATTGCTTTCAATTTAGGCGATTCCAAACTTTTGCTCCTGTGGAAAAGAAATCGGGGTCAGTTCACTGAAGGAAATAAAAAAGTTTGTAAATTATGATATTATGAAATATATATTTTAGGAAATGGATGAAAGAACTGTAGGGAATTTTTTTATGTTATCTCATCGTATGTATTGTTTCATTTAAACGCATTGAATGTCTACATCAGGACATGTACATAAATGAGTGCTTCGTAAATCTGCCTGTCAATTCTTATTTTTTCAAGTAGAGTAGTAACTCCGCCACTGCCGGTCCCAAGCCCGGATGCAAAAGGAGGAGGGTTATGCGTAGAGCTAGCACCTCTACCATGTAAAACAAACTAACCTCTACAAAAACAAAGTAGTGTATCCTGCTATTTTCAGTAGGTTTACTATGGTGATGGGTTTATAAATAAAGATGGTCAGTAATTTTGTAATTAACCATTTGATGTTATTTTATCATCATTTGGAATGCTTTCCAGACCAAACATTTCTGATCTGTAGAAGTATTCTTACAGCTTTTAAAAGTTTAAAAATGTAAATGTATACCAGGATATAAGTTCACAGTAATGGGTTAACCCTTTACCACACAGTCTTAACTTTTAATGCCCATGAGAAAGAAGCCTTTTGAAAACATTGTGAGAAGAAGAAGAAATGCTGGTTCACCTTTTCCCGCAATGTTTTCTATCCTTTCCAGTACAACTTCCAATTTCTGAATCATATTCATTTTGTCGTCTGCATACGTTTTCAGTTTGGACTTGTCTAGAATTGCTTCATTAGGTAAAAGGCTAATAAATATTTGTAGTTATTAGTTATTAGTTATTATGTATAATCTCTGTTCTATCTATGTGAATGAAAAAGACACGTCACTCAGCATGAGACAATCTACATGTAAAAGTTGCAAATTCAGTTTTTTTTACTCCTGAAATACATTACAAGATATCAAATAGTGTAGATTCAGAACCATATCATATGCTTTTTGTGGTCTGATCTTGATCAATACTGTCCGTAAATGCTCCATATGTTTTACTAAGCTGTTTCATGGTTAAATATGGTCTTTTTAGCATTAACCCTTTACCAGATAACAAAATTTTAGACATGTCCATATTGAAAGTATTTTCTGATGACAAAGTAAATGTGAATGTTATTAGAGCTGTCTTTGAAAGGATAGAATACAATTTGTACAAAAGAAATTTTGATTACCTGCAGTTTTTCCTTTTTCTATATTGTTTTCAAAAGCCTTCCTTCTCCAGATTGTTTAAAAACTATTATCCATAATCCTTTATTATGTTTGTGGAGGTGTTATAAATAAATATTTACCACATGACAAAATTTTACACAGATTCAAATTGTAAGCATTTCCAAAGAACATAGTAAATGTGGCAGAAATAATGGGATTTGTCTGTAAAAGATAAGAAAACATTAAGAGAAAGGCAGAAAATGCTGGTTATTTTCCATATCCAGTGGGTAAAACTGCTATACAGTCATTTCCTTCGTACAAACTGTTCAAAACCTCTAGTTGTTTCTCTTTCAGCGTTTTTCCTTCAAATACTAATACTGTGAGTCTTTGCATATTCAATACACTCTTCAAGTGATGCCATTTCAAAGTTCATGGAGATAGAATCCAGTGTGAAGGCTGTAATACAAGGAAGAACCTAGCTCTTGGAGTATACTCCTTCATTCTGTTACGTGTGTAGAGCTATGCAATGTTGCATTAGAGGCTTTCAAAATGTTGGCAGATCAAAACTAAATGGTCCTAATATTATTTAAAAAAAAAAAGGTTAAAAAATGCTCAAAAAAAATTGTTATATGTGTCGTGACTCGAACGCTAGATCACTGGAAGCGGAGCGTCAGCGTAACCGCTCGGCTATTCTTTTCTGTC
The DNA here is from genome assembly GCA_946811185.2 of Hippopus hippopus. NCBI lineage: Eukaryota > Metazoa > Mollusca > Bivalvia > Cardiida > Cardiidae > Hippopus > Hippopus hippopus. Next base: position 62,601,311 of record OX328098.1, on the reverse strand, counting down.
AGTGATAGGTTGAATAACGTATATATATTTAGTAATAAAATGATTCTAAATATGTCAAGGCGAAATCTGCTTATCTGTGCATTAAACGTTAATAAAAAAATGCTGTTGAACACAACCTTAACTTTAATATTGAAAGACAGATAATTTTGAAGCCGTTGCTGAAATAATTCACTACACTTGCGGCTGAGTTATTGACAATCAATGTAACCCTTACAAAAATGCCTTCACCAGGGATCGTATATAAGATCCCTGCCTTCACCAAACGTTTTTAACGAAGTGTGTGTCAAAATAACTCTGCTAAGATCTATTCCGAAAAAATTCTAAAGGGGGGTATTTTTTTTTTCAAGTGTAGTGTTATATTACGAGCAGTAAAGCGGTGTACTTCCGGATATGTATCGATCTGATGTATATTAAGGTAAGACCTGTGTAATGGGCAGTATCAGCAACATGCAATTGCACATTGTATTGCTATTCTATATCATATTGTGCATTTAAATATGAAATATTAAAAGTTTTCACCTAGTCGTTCAATAGTTACAAGGATTTTTGTTACTATCCCATTTCGGCCATTGGACGCCAACAGAATCTCTAGGCCTCCATTACAAAATGTTGTTTTTTTTACAGAAAAAAAAACCAAAAATAACTTTAAAGTAGGTATTCTATTCACCAGTATACATATTGTATCAAATAACATCAATTCATGTACTGTCAACAAGGTTTTCAGATAATAATGAGAAAAATAAATGGTAGTTGGGGTTAAAAATGTCGAATTTTAGGAATGATATTTTTTAAACATATTTTTTCTAAGTTCAAAATTCATACCTTAAAATGAGTGTAGCCACATAATTTTGGTACCAAAATTTACCTCAAACTGTAGGCAATAACATATCTGAAAATCAAAAACTTTCACCTTCTGTTTTCTTTTTGACAACTCTAAATTTATGGCATCCCCTGAAAATGCGGTGACAACTTTTCCCTAAAAAAATTGCTGAAGACATCTTTCGCCCTTCTTTTCACAACTAAAATATATCTAATGTGCTTTTAAGTTTCTGTTTACAAATAGGCTACTCCTTTGAAAGATCTCTGAATACATGTGAGAAGGGTATTCAGTGACTTTAGAAAGAAAGTTGTGGTACTTAGTATTATTGGTGTGAGAAAGCCAGGAAAACGCGATTGCGACATGGAACGCCCCAATATGACCTAAGCTGTTGAAAGGGGCATTAAATCCCATTACAATTCATCAATAAATCCTTTGAAAGATAAATAATTACAAATTACTAAAGATTAACCCTTTCCCAAATGACAAAATTCAGACTCATTCAAATCCAAAGGGTTGGCAGTTTATTATTTCATATGTTTTAAAAAATAGAAATTTGTATAGAAAACATTTTGGGAAAATGAGAAATTACTTGCTAAAAGCAGTTTTTCTTTTTCCCAAAATGTTATCAAAATATTTTAGCTGCAGACACATAAAAACCATTATTTGTTTGGGAAAGGTTGACAATGAATTTTAGAAATAATACATTGAAGCATTTGTCTGACAGGCTGAACTTATTTTTGACTTTCAAAGTATGACACTAATTTTGGGACTACAGCCTCTAATACTCTTTTACAGTTTGTAACTCTTGGTAAGCCTACACTATTTCTCATTGTAAAAACATTGTACAGTCCATCTTCCCCGTTACGCTGAAAAATTGATTGAAGATTTTTAAAGTTCAACCCGGAGCTAGCCACATTTTCTGCAGTTGAGGACTTCATGACACCACTTGAAATAAGAACTGATAGAGATGGCAAGTTTTTCTTTTTCTCTATGTTGGAGTCCATATTATGTTTAATATCATTAAGGGAAAAACTTTTCACTGTCAGACTTTTCTTATCATGTTTGATTGCATAACTGACTAGCTCTGACAAACACGCAACATCATCCATGGCATTATGAGCATTGTATTCTTTTGAAAGCAATACACGGGCAAGGTGCTCCTGCTTGTAAGAATCACTTTTTGGATAGATGGATTTGAAAACAGGAAGGGTGTCTACTAATCCTAACACACATGAACAAAATTCATTAAACAGTTCAGTAGCTAGACAGGCGTTTACAATTACAGGGAAGTCGAAACGCCTTCCATTGTGTGCGATCAGTACAACATTTTGGAACCGTTTTAGCCAACTGAACAATTCTCTTAGTGCACATACAAATAGATTTTGCTTCAACTGGAACACCATTTACAGACATATTTGTACTGTTTGTCACAATGATTTTAGTCACTTTTTCAGCTGAAGCACTCATTGGTAGCTTCGGTAACACATAACAGCTGAAGCTCTTCTCAGTGCTCACTTGTTTGGCAGCTATCTGTGTTATATGAGGGTACATGTCTCCTCGAACTGAAAAACACAATCAGTTTGCAGTTTTATGCCTTATCAATAGTACATGTATTTCAGTTATGTAACGACGACAGTTCACAAATCCTTGTTTCCTGGAAACAAAGCAGAGATTAAAAGTGATACTTTGCAAACTTACACTAGCTTAGATCATCAGTTATATTGAATATGCCACAAACTTCTTTTGCAACACAATATTGCATTTACACAAGTTGTACATAGTTCTCAGTACTATATTTTAGTAGAACAAGTTTGCAAATATATCCTTCTTTTCCAGTTTATAAAGCTGCAATAAAACATAATACCCCCACCAGCTCTTTGACAAACTAATCAAAGTTTGCCCCTGACCCTGACCTTTGACCTTCATGACCCCAAAACTATAGGGCACCTCCTTGAGTCAAGAACAACACTTCTGTAAAGTTTCAAAGTCCTAGGTCAATTGGTTCTTGAGTAAGAGCACGGAAACAAAAAGTCTACAGACGGACTGACAAATGGACAGACCGACACAGTTAAATCTATTTACCCCCTCTACTTCATAGGTGGGGGTATAATGTGTAAATTCGGTACCATAAAAGATAATTGGGTTAAAAAAACTACTGACAACAGTTACCAAGTAATAATTTCTTGCTGACTGCTGACAGTAGCTTTTTCAGCCTAACTAATATGACAAGAACAGATAACAATACTTACTAAGGTCAGTGGTTTCAAGGTCAATGGTGATGTAAGATGGTTCACCACTTAAAAAGACTGGCTTGAACACTCCACGTGGAATAGGATCAGGGATTCTGTCGATATCAATATCATCTTTATGGCTAACTTCTGTTGAAATATAAATTAGTCAGAAATTTATAAAAAAAAATTATAAATCTATATAAATCTGCATAAATAATTTACAAGTTTGTATTAGGTGTAATACTATTTTCAACATCTTCACGCACATAATTTCCTGGCTTACTCACACCAGTACTGACACTCCTTCTTTCCATGACTTTGTCTTTACACTCACATGACCTGAAATAAATCAGAGCAGAGGCGAGGATTATTAACAGCCGACAAGAAAATTTCTCTTATATTCAACCAACAACCTTTGGATCATTGGAGGACCACTCAACCAAATGAGCTATTCAGACAGCATCAAGATTTTAGAGGAGAGTATTCACAAATACACATCAAGGGGGTGGAGTCCGAAGACTATAATGTTGGAAGAAATAATATTAACCCTTTCCCAAACAAGGTCTGGGTATTATGTGTCTGCAGTACAAGTCTTTGAAAAACACTGTGGGAAAAGGAAAAATTACACGTAACGAGCAATTTCTCTTTTTCCCACAGTGCTTTCTACCTGTTTGAAGAATCTTCCTTGCATTTTCATCAAATTTGAAATTGCCATCTGCAGACTCTTTCAGTTTGGAAGAGTCTAAAATTTGTCATTTGGGAAAGGGTTAAATCAACTTTAAATAAAATACTGGCATTCAAGAGTTGAACTTATTTGTTTGTTTGGAGTTTTATGCCGTATCAACAATATTTCAGTTATTTAACAGCCACGATTCACAAATCCATGTTTCCTGGACAATTTTTAAACCAGTCTATAATCCAGACACTGGCGAGCAAGTCGTAATGCTATCCCTATAACCTGAGCACCAAAAAAGGGAGCCACTACAACCACTTTTAAAGACTTTGGTCTGTCGCAGCCTGGGATAGACTTCAAGAAATGGAGTATGCATTTATGTGTCGATTAACCAGAATACTGTTAGCTGTACGAACAGACATTCTTGAAGTTAAAAAACCCTACCTGACTGATATGTCATTCCTTCCAGTGATTCTGTAGCTGACTGGTTAACAGCTCGCTCTTTTTTCAGGTACAGTCTTCTCCCCTTGGAGGATGGCTTACAGAATGTTTCCTGGCATTTCTGACGTCTAATGGCACACTGCTTTGCATACTCTTGTGTGTAGTGACCAGGAGACAAATCAGCACTTTTGTTGACCTTTTATATCAAGGAAAGAAAATATATATTGTCATAATGTTAGAGATACTGATTTGATAGAAAGCTTATGGTTATATCATTAACATATAATCTTACACACAGTCTTTGGAAACAATTTATGGAATATAATTACTAAAGCAAAAAGGAAGAAATGTATGTCTGTCAACTTAATGGAATAAAAGAAATACACATTTTTAACATAGTTTACAGTTCGCACTTATTCATTCATTCTTGATTGCGAAATAAGTTCTCACAAAAATACAAATCAATGTTTACGAGAGAGAGAGAGAGAGAGAGAGAGGCAAATGAATTGAGGCAATGTCAATTGATTGATTGATTATAATGGGATTTAACGCAAATTTTAACAGCTTAGGTCATATTGTGCCAGTCACTGTCACAATCACGGGTTTTCCTGGCTTTCTCACACAAATACTAACACAACTCTCTTTCCATAGTCACAGACTACTTTTCTCACATGAGAGGGGAGAGGTGAAAAATAGCAAGAAGAAAAGTTCTGCTGCACCCGGGTATCCAACTCCCAACCTCAAGATCATAAGTTTAATAAGCTACTGACTGAGCTACCAGGGTGGCCTGAAGTAATGTAAAATCATTGCGCATTGCCCAAGAGCACTCAAAAAAGGATAAAAGGATTAAACTCATGACACTTGATCCAAAGACAAACTCTCTGCCAGTAGGCCAGTAATGAGTATGGTTCAACAATAAGTATAATACTCGTAATTTTACCTGAATTACTACTGATGTCATTTTACATACTGTATTGTAATACCATTGAAATTGCAAGATATGTATTTTCTGTTATTTTCAATGTTTGCAACATTGTAAAGCCTTAAGATTGTACACTTACTTGAAATGGTAGAAGACAATCCATCAGTGTAACTAGACTGTAAAACAAGAGTAACTGAAAAATGAAAGAACAGTGAAACTATAAAAAAGCCAGATATCAACAGGCTGCAAACAATACGTTTCAAACTCAAGCAAACAACAAACAAGCAGAAACAAACTTTTCAAATTCAGCAATTGGAACTTTTATCTGTTGTAAAACATCTGCATTTGAAATTCTTCACATTTTGTAACATTCTTTAAAATCTGGAATAATTACTTGTCAGTTCCAATTGCTATATGAAAGAAACAAAACAAGAGGGCCCTGAGGACCAAAGGATGCTCATCTGAGGCATCAAGTCTTATATAGCCTGCTGTAAGTCTTTTTTTTGTGTGTGTCAAATAACATATATAGTGTTTTCATAACATTTACCAACCTATATAATTTTCAAACATTGTAACACAAAACAAACAAAACTAGAACAATTTTCCAACTGTGCTTACCTCTACTATATAGTTCCTCCCTTCATTAATAAAAGCAGCAGTGGCTTGCACTCTATAGTCTAATGCTTCAGTTCCACCATAATAGATGTTTTTAGGAGCTTTGAGGGACACTTCATGGTTTGCATGTTCACATTGTTGACTGGATCCCAATTCAACCAGCTGACTTGCTTTGGCTATGAAAGGTGTCATAATGGCATCCAACCGCTGTCTAAGAGTCTCACCAGTCAAGCTTGACTTGTGAGGTAGTGAACGGTGAATGTAGGATACGTCTTTATTACGCAGATGAGCACAAAACCTTGGTTGACACAACTGGTGATCACCAAAATTATGAGGAATGATTGCTCTCAGATTCTCTTGTAAGCCTTTTAAGTCCCCACTGTTCTTGGAGAGGGCATACGAGACACACTTTTGTATATGGCTAATTGTTATCTTGCTTATCTTTATACATTTCTCATTTTGTAAACCATACAAGCTCTTGCCTAAGTTTTTAATCACATGATTTTTGTCATATCTCTTTTTCAAACTGATTCCATGCTTGCTTTTTAGCCTGGCCAATAAAGTATTGTCACCATCACCTTCCAGGATTTCCACTGGGGTACCTGCCTTTGCTAGATCCAGTATGGCTTTCTCTCCACTCTCGCTCTCCATTGAACGGGCACTACCGGAGTGGTTCCGTACACAATTATGCTGTCGTACTGGCTGGCCTGGACGGTGACGTCTCCACCAATTGCATGTTGAGCACTGTCGGTGGCTGACGACACTCTTCAGAACCTTCTTTCCCAGCTTCGAAGAACTCATAAAGAATGTATGAGCTGAAAGAGATATATTTTGACTATAGAACTGTAGCCTTGGGGCTAACCTTTACCTTGCCTCTCCCCTACAGGACAAGGTTACAGGTTAATTAAATGCTTTGTCGTGACAAATGCTATAAAAATAACAAGTCATCGCATGTGGGTGCATTTTCTGTGAAAATTATAAGTTTATCAAGGGACATAACTCTGGCATTGTGTTGAGAGTTACCTGCCCTTGTAGTATGGCTTCTCTTCTGATCATGAACAAAGGCCCCAAGTTTGAAGTAAATCTCCTTTGTAATTACAAAAATATCACCTAGTGTAAAATTTTCTGCATAAAGCAGACACCGCCTAGGACAGGGCTATGATAACACCTTGATATTTTCTTCAAAAACAGCTAAGCTAAAAATTCATCTCTAAGCCAAGAGATATTGAATATTTATCTGGAATTTAGACCTTTCCTTTGTAGATAGGATTCCTAAAAATTTCTGGAAAATGTGCCAAAAAATATTGGAGGAGAAACACACACAAAATTGTGTCTACTGAAGGACAGACAGACCACCATTATCTGTTTTCAACCCCTCAAATTTTATTATGGAAAAGAGGAGGACAGGTTGGATGGTTGATATGAGTTTTATGCCTTTTGAATGATATTTCAGCCATATGACAGGTCAGTGCACCTGTCAACGTGGTCCTCAATTCTGGTATTTCCTCACTGGAACCACAGTCAACATTCTTTCCAAGCTAATGACCACTTTCTCATATAGACGGAGCCCATTGGTGAAAGACAAATGAATAGGGAGAAGGAGAGGGGTGTTGATAAAAACACAAACAGAAGAAAAGGGCTCACACGTGAGGCTGTCAAATCCACGTTTCTGCCAAACTGTATCAGAAGAGCAAGACATGCCAAAACGACTCTTAACTTTGTACTTGGATAGAAGATTTTTCTTGATGGTTGTGTTTCTATTGTTACAAAAGAGGATTTGATTCATTCTACTTCTACATCTATGTGGTGAGGGAGATGGCTCTTCAGTAGATTCCGTTTCATTACTTGCTGTCAATGACCGTTGTATGATAGACCTGCAAGTGTTTCAAAATTAGTTCATAAACTGTAACTAAAACAAGCACAGGTAGTACCGGATAATGCTCCCAAATCAGTAACTCCTGAATTGAGCCACCAAAAGTTGTAGTTCTTACACACTGCACTTCTCCTCTATGTGATCTATCTACCATTGAAGTTTCATGTTGATACCCCTTATACTTTTCAAGTCATGCTCTAAACAAAATTATGACCCATGGAAAACAGGACAGACAGACAAAACGGCCACTACATGCTCAACTTTTAAGCAGCATGAAATAGTACAGACTATGCCAAACAAAGTGATACATTTACCAAGACTTTTTTTTAATAAACTTACAAATTATAAATTGGAATAAAAATGTACATTTGGTCACCAACTATTGTTAACACTTGTACTATCTGAAATTTGCCTGGATATGGGACAAGTAATTACTGTACAATTTTGCACTAAATTTTGTGCAGCAGTAACTTACTTTATTGTTGGTGATGCATCTGGTAATGCTGCCACACCCAGATCTTCAATAACACCATTCATGTTCGCTTCTGCCATTTTGGACTCCTCTTGGGAAATATCACTGTAGAAAAGTAATATATTTTACTATATACAAAAAAAACCCCATGATTTTTAAAAAGTTATCAATAAAACATTGAAAAAGGACATGAGAATGGTCAGAAAATGGAAATAGTCACACCCTAGAATCAAACCCAGAACCTCTCACATGCAAGGCCAGTTATCTACCAGTGGATCATAATGGCTGCTGTGACATGCCCAGTGTAAACTATTTATAATTTAAACTGGATTCAAACAGCCATCTCACAGGCTTACCTCTCATTGTATCTCTAACCTGAATTCCCCTTTCAACAAAACCTATGTGTCTGACGGAAATTGCCAGCCCATACATGTCTACACTACCCTGTTAGATGTATATTAAAATGTGTATTACCTCATTTCTTTTTGAAAAGTCTCTTTGGCAGCTGTGTCCATAGATTTTCCAGCAAAAGAGCCTACAAAAGTCCCTGCACGCCTTTCCATATCTTGCAGATTCTTCCTATTTACTGGGGCAATGTTTAGGGTGGAGAGAACGTTGTTCACCTTCCCGGAACCTCCAACACTATCTATCATGGCTGAATAGAAACAAAGATCAAAATGATATTCATGCAGATCAAAGCGATTTTTCCATGAATAAAGGACTATTTCCTGTAAAGTCCCTTAAAAATTTGCACATGTAGAAATCATTTGAAAATATTGTGGGATTGTCAGAATGAGCAATTCCTATTTTTCTCGCAAATCATTCCATCAAGGAACAGCAACTTGTTAGAACCAGTCCTCAAATTGTTGGTTGCAGATGCTTTCAATATGGAAGGCTTCAAGAGTCTAAAATTTGTCGATTGGTAAAGAGTTCAACTACTGTATGTACTTTGAGTGAAGATGAATGTGCTAAGTAAACGTATGACATTACATGAAATATTTTCTATATAAAAAATACCTTCACCCCACACGTAATTTACAATTAAAATTTCCCCACAAATGAGAAAATTAATCTTTTACTAACAATTTTTTGACCTGCCGTGGTATCATGTAAAAGGTCGCATAATTACAAAAAAAACAAGATGTGTTTTTGAAACACTAATGCCCCCAAATCAGCCATATTTTGAGAAATGTTGCCTTGATATTTGACCTTGACCTTTGCAGATGACCTTGACCATGGTACCAGCAGATGTGTATTGATGAGATGTGCCTTCATATCAAATATGAGCCTTGTAACCAAAGTAATTTAGGAGTAATGGGAAAATGTTAAGTTTTCACGTTAAGTTTATGCAGACAGACAGACAGTGGTAAAACAATATGCCCCCGATCTTTCGATACGAGGGTATAAAAAAAAAGAAAAAGGCAATAGAAATACTTATAAAAAATTAGAAAAACTTGAAATTGTGTATCTGGATAGTAATATAACCGCAAATACTTAGATCTACATGTACCTTCAGTGTAACTGTTAGTAATCATATTTTCCCTTTTACCCTTTCCCAAATGACAAATTTTAGACTATTCCAAACTGAAAAAGTTAACAGACGACAATTTCAAATTCTATTAAAGCAGCAGAAAACTCTCCAAACGGATGGAAAACACTGTGGGAAAAGGAGATATTGCTCATTATGAGCAATTTCTCCTTTTCCCACAGTGTTTTCAAAAGACTTGTTCCTCAGACATGTAAAAACTAAGGCTTGTTTGGGAAAGGGATTTATGAGGGAATGCATAAACCCATTACTGATCAGTTCCATGTTTTAATGACTCAGCAGTGAAAGGGTTAGGAAAACATTATGGAAAAAGGAGAAAACCAAACACAATTTTTCACATTTCTAATTTGTTGTCTTCAATTACTTTCATTTTGTAAAAATAGAAAACTTGCCTCAAACAAAAAAACTGTTTGAAATTTGTTGACCTTGTTATTTGAGGAAATGTGTACTCAATCAGAAATGACAGATTTAATAAAAAAGACATACTGTTATCAGGTCAAAATGCCCAAATTCCAAAACGGCATGGGTTAAAACGATCTAACTCAAAAACGGCCCAGGATAAATTTATTTTGTCATCTGCACTTGGCAGTGGGCCCTTTAGACCCTGATTCTGAAACACTAATAAGACTTTATGTTGTTTAACCCATTACCAGATGTCAACATTTTAGACTGGCCAAATTGAAACAAAATGCAGACGACATTTTAAAGTGCATTCAAAATTAAAAATAAGTTCCATATGATACGGGGTAGAAAACATTGTGAGAAAAGGTGAGATTACTTGTTACAAGCAATTTCTACTTTTCTCACAATGTTTTCTACAGCTATATATATTCAGTGCAGTAACAGAAAATCTCAACTAAAATCTATTACTTACCGATACCAAGTTTTGTATTTATGGTGAAGCAAGGCATGCCTTTTGCTTTCAGGCGGTGTGTCTTTCCGTAAGTGACTCGATTTATATGTCCACAGTCACCATTACTACATCTTACGTAGAAGAATCCGGATAAACCCTTTCTTAACTCCCCAACAATAGAATATTTAGTCAAAGACACAGGTCCAAGCCCACATTTCTCACAAAATTCAAGATTGTCCAGTAAGACACCAAACTCCACGATACGCCGCCCAACCCTCCATCCATCTCGGCTTACTTTTCTAGGCAAGTTTATTTCTTCTTCAGTTCGATAGTCGTCTTTCAAACCTTCTGCATGTAGAACTGGTTTTTTAGTAGTGTAATTATGATCCAACCTTATTGTCCGCAGCAGTTTATTCGTTTTATTAGTTGGTTTCGTTTTCACATATCGGCCTTTCGCACCTCGCAACGCCATTTTGAATACCCGGATCAAGCACTGGTTTTCCGCGTTCGCACGAGTTTTACATTCAAAGCAGGGTACCATGTTCGGAATTACGTAAGACTTCGTTGCATATTCGGAATGCAGCGAACATGACGGTAAAGGACGAAATATGTCGAAATAACCGGAAGTGTATTACACAGGTCTTACCTTAATCCACCAGTTACAGCCGAGGGATATGATGGCTCCCATCACCCGAGGTATGCCGAATGACAGCCAAGGGATATGATGGCTCCCATCACCCGAGGTATGCCGAATGACGTGTGACGCTGTGCGACTAACCGGAAGACACTCATATTTTTAGTCATCCCTATTTAGATTTAGACTAAAACCCAGAACGAAGTCGGAATTTCATTTTTGAAAATTTAGAACGGTGTTACCGCAAAACGAGCTTCGCTCGTTACGGGCTTCGCCCGTAACTCGCTGTCGCTCGTTATTACTCTCAGACAGTAACAACGTCGGCCGATTTCATAGAAATAGGAGAAATCAGTATTCTTTTCTTCTAAATGCCCTTCGTACTATTTATGTAATGATGCAATGTGTTTTACCTGTCTTACCTGTTATGTGTTTGTTTTCTTATTCTGTGTATGTCAACAAAGGCTAAAATTATTCATCTGATAGTAATACAACAATTAAGAATAAAATTCAGACAAACTACACAACATAAAACACTACATGTATTTTCAACTATAAAACACTAGAAAATATTATTACCTTAGGGATGTTGTACGTCCATTTGTCATGTCATATGTGAAAAAAAAACGTTTTCATATATATGTATAGTCGAAATTATTGTGTACACCTGTATGTTTTACAATAACTTTACATACAACCTGATACCCGATGAAACGTGACACCCATACAGTATGTTTTTTTGAATGTTGAAATCAGTCGATTGAATCGTCAAAACCCTTCGATGGCAATTAAGCCTTTAGCTGCTAAGCGCGACTTACTGACCATTTGCGGACAGTGTAGATCAAAGATCAGACTGCACAGAACGTGCAGTCTGATCTTTGATCTACACTGTCCGATAAGGACATAAATTACGTTTCCCAAAAATACCTTTGAAATAACGAAATGTGGGTTTTTTTACTGTCGACATAAAAGATTCATGTCTTTTATTTAGCAGAATAAGCGGGTTAAGATGATCCTATTTCCATACATTTTGTAACAGATTAATTTCTAAAAACAGTATGACATGTGGAAAATTGCCCGTAATGAGCAATAGTACCACCTCCGTTCATGTTTCATCATCTATCACCAAATTATAAGTTGATCCTATTTCCATACATTTTGTAACAGATTAATTTCTAAAAACAGTATGACATGTGGAAAATTGCCCGTAATGAGCAATAGTACCACCTCCGTTCATGTTTCATCATCTATCGCCAAATTATAAGTTGATCCTATTTCCATACATTTTGTAACAGATTAATTTCTAAAAACAGTATGACATGTGGAAAATTGCCCGTAATGAGCAATAGTACCACCTCCGTTCATGTTTCATCATCTATCACCAAATTATAAGTTGATCCTATTTCCATACATTTTGTAACAGATTAATTTCTAAAAACAGTATGACATGTGGAAAATTGCCCGTAATGAGCAATAGTACCACCTCCGTTCATGTTTCATCATCTATCACCAAATTATAAGTTGATCCTATTTCCATACATTTTGTAACAGATTAATTTCTAAAAACAGTATGACATGTGGAAAATTGCCCGTAATGAGCAATAGTACCACCTCCGTTCATGTTTCATCATCTATCACCAAATTATAAGTTTATCCTATTTCTATACATTTTGTAACAGATTAATTTCTAAAAACAGTATGACATGTGGAAAATTGCTCGTAATGAGCAATAGTACCAACTCCGTTCATGTTTCATCATCTATCACCAAATTATAAGTTGATCCTATTTCCATACATTTTGTAACAGATTAATTTCTAAAAACAGTATGACATGTGGAAAATTGCCAGTAATGAGCAATAGTACCACCTCCGTTCATGTTTCATCATCTATCACCAAATTATAAGTTGATCCTATTTCCATACATTTTGTAACAGATTAACTTCAAAAAACAGTATGACATGTGGAAAATTGCCCGTAATGAGCAATAGTACCACCTCCGTTCATGTTTCATCATCTATCACCAAATTATAAGTTGATCCTATTTCCATACATTTTGTAACAGATTAATTTCTAAAAACAGTATGACATGTGGAAAATTGCCCGTAATGAGCAATAGTACCACCTCCGTTCATGTTTCATCATCTGTCACAAAATTATAAGTTGATCCTATTTCCATACATTTTGTAACAGATTAATTTCTAAAAACAGTATGACATGTGGAAAATTGCCCGTAATGAGCAATGGTACCACCTCTGTTCATGTTTCATCATCTATCACCAAATTATAAGTTGATCCTATTTCCATACATTTTGTAACAGATTAATTTCTAAAAACAGTATGACATGTGGAAAATTGCCCGTAATGAGCAATAGTACCACCTCCGTTCATGTTTCATCATCTATCACCAAATTATAAGTTGATCCTATTTCCATACATTTTGTAACAGATTAATTTCTAAAAACAGTATGACATGTGGAAAATTGCCCGTAATGAGCAATAGTACCACCTCCGTTCATGTTTCATCATCTATCGCCAAATTATAAGTTGATCCTATTTCCATACATTTTGTAACAGATTAATTTCTAAAAACAGTACGACATGTGGAAAATTGCCCGTAATGAGCAATAGTACCACCTCCGTTCATGTTTCATCATCTATCACCAAATTATAAGTTGATCCTATTTCCATACATTTTGTAACAGATTAATTTCTAAAAACAGTATGACATGTGGAAAATTGCCCGTAATGAGCAATAGTACCACCTTCGTTCATGTTTCATCATCTATCGCCAAATTATAAGTTGATCCTATTTCCATACATTTTGTAACAGATTAATTTCTAAAAACAGTATGACATGTGGAAAATTGCCCGTAATGAGCAATAGTACCACCTCCGTTCATGTTTCATCATCTATCACCAAATTATAAGTTGATCCTATTTCCATACATTTTGTAACAGATTAATTTCTAAAAACAGTATGACATGTGGAAAATTGCCCGTAATGAGCAATAGTACCACCTCCGTTCATGTTTCATCATCTATCACCAAATTATAAGTTGATCCTATTTCCATACATTTTGTAACAGATTAATTTCTAAAAACAGTATGACATGTGGAAAATTGCCCGTAATGAGCAATAGTACCACCTCCGTTCATGTTTCATCATCTATCACCAAATTATAAGTTGATCCTATTTCCATACATTTTGTAACAGATTAATTTCTAAAAACAGTATGACATGTGGAAAATTGCCCGTAATGAGCAATAGTACCACCTCCGTTCATGTTTCATCATCTATCACCAAATTATAAGTTGATCCTATTTCCATACATTTTGTAACAGATTAATTTCTAAAAACAGTATGACATGTGGAAAATTGCCCGTAATGAGCAATAGTACCACCTCCGTTCATGTTTCATCATCTATCACCAAATTATAAGTTGATCCTATTTCCATACATTTTGTAACAGATTAATTTCTAAAAACAGTATGACATGTGGAAAATTGCCCGTAATGAGCAATAGTACCACCTCCGTTCATGTTTCATCATCTATCACCAAATTATAAGTTGATCTTTTTTCTATACATTTTGTAACAGATTAACTTCTAAAAACAGTATGACATGTGGAAAATTGCCCGTAATGAGCAATAGTACCACCTCCGTTCATGTTTCATCATCTATCACCAAATTATAAGTTGATCCTATTTCCATACATTTTGTAACAGATTAATTTCAAAAAACAGTATGACATGTGGAAAATTGCTCGTAATGAGCAATAGTACCACCTCCGTTCATGTTTCATCATCTATCACCAAATTATAAGTTGATCCTATTTCCATACATTTTGTAACAGATTAATTTCAAAAAACAGTATGACATGTGGAAAATTGCTCGTAATGAGCAATAGTACCACCTCCGTTCATGTTTCATCATCTATCACCAAATTATAAGTTGATCCTATTTCCATACATTTTGTAACAGATTAACTTCAAAAAACAGTATGACATGTGGAAAATTGCTCGTAATGAGCAATAGTACCAACTCCGTTCATGTTTCATCATCTATCACCAAATTATAAGTTTATCCTATTTCCATACATTTTGTAACAGATTAATTTCAAAAAACAGTATGACATGTGGAAAATTCCTCGTAATGAGCAATAGTATCACCTCCGTTCATATTTCATCATCTATCACCAAATTATAAGTTGATCTTTTTTCGATACATTTTGTAACAGATTAATTTCTAAAAACAGTATGACATGTGGAAAATTGCCAGTAATGAGCAATTTTACCACCTCCGTTCATGTTTTATCATCTGTCACCAGATAATAATGTTACTGACCGCTTTTTCCATCTAATAAAAAATAACAGAAAAAAATGAAAATCTTGAAACAGACCATGTGTTACAGCAATGAATCAGTAAAATTTTTAACTCTACCACACGAAGAATATTCAGTCTGGTTGAAATTGAATTTTAGCCATGCCCTTTGAAAAGGGGGTTTAATGAATCTGAAAAAAGTATCGACCTAAGTCAGTCTGCGCAGTCTGCGCAGGTTGACTTGGGTCGAAACTTTTTGCTTTTGGTAATTTGCTTCATATGTAAGGATCGTTTTACCTCAGGATTCTGTTGGTTGTAAGAAAAGTAAGTTTTATGGATCCAGGATAATACGATGACTTACTTGGTACGATGCATACTTCAAACCCTTTTTATCAGAGCACCGCTCATCTATATAGTTATGGAGTTTGTATGAAAAGTAAGAGAAAACATTACGGGGTAAGGAGAAAATGCTGGTTACCAGCATGTTCTCCTCCAACTACAATGCTTTCAAAAGCCGCTTTACACAGGGTCGTTAATACACGTATGGGATTGTTTTGTAAAGGGTTATTTGATAAACTTCAAACTACAGTATTTTATATCAATGCATGTCACACTGTTTTCTTGCCTAACCTAGACTGAGAATGATGTTTGTTTGCTCTGCCAACCATTTGGTTTGGATGCAACAAAAAGTGAGTTGAAATTTTCGGTTGGAGTTTACTCTCTACAACACTAACCCTGGATTTAACGACCCTTATAAAAAATAGCTTTTGAAAACATTGTGGGAAAAGGAGAAAATGCTGTTTACAGCATTTTCTCCTTTTCTAACAATGTTTTCTACCCTTTCAACCGAAAGTTGCATCATTTCACCCCATTTAATTGTCGTCTGCAAATGCTTTCAATATGGACAGGTCTAAATTTTTTTTCGTTTGGTAAAGAGTTCATTGAATAAACTTGATATAGTATTAATATTACTCTTTTACTACGAACGGCGACGCAAAAAAAAAAAAATGGGTGGGTAAATCAAAATCAGGTTGCACAGACCCTGCAGTCTGATCTCATTTCTACTCTATCTCATGCCCTCATAACTTCATGCTAAACTATGACCGAAATCATCTTGAATTTCACACGGCTTATAAAAATCTTTGGCGGACTAGGTAGATAAAGATCAGAGAGCACGCTGCCCACAACTTAATGCTAAACTGTGACCAAATTTTTACCAAACAATTCTGTGTTTTAACGACCCATAGGGTCGGCTCTGTTGCGCAGTAGGTTGCGTACAAGACTTGAGGAGAGGGAATGTTGCTGGATCGAATCCCCAACTCAGCTAATTTTCTTCCGAGGATTGATGATAGCCTTTGTGACAGGTTATAAGACAAAATGAATTTTATGGAGCCACAATTATGTAACTTGCTTAAGGATAGGGCACCCTAATAGGATTCGTCTTTCATCGTACGGATTCGGCTAAGACTCGGGTAATGCGTAATCGATGTGGGGAACCAGCATCTATCGGCCGATCGATTACGGATTACCCGAGTCTTAGCCGAATCCGTACGTTTTTCGGCGATGAAAGGCGATGTTACGGAAATCCGCATTAGGGTGCCCTAACCTTAATATAGTCTTCACCGAGGTACATTAAACCTCCTTTTGTCAGGGTAGGGCTCATTTGATTTTTTTTAAATCTAGGCTTATTTCATCCGAAATGAACGCACCTGTAGACAGCAAAGTAAATGATATTATTTTTTCCCTTAAAGGTTATTTAACCCAGCAGCCAAAGAAGAACATGCTGGTAATCAGCATTTTCTGCTTTTTTCACAATGCTTCTCACGACCGTCACCACTTATCGAAAATGCAATCAACAGATCGTGAACAGATCATTTAGTACCTGGATCTGTATCCACCAACCATTCTCTAACTCTTTCAGCGTCAAATAAATAAACTCGACCTCTTTCGACGGCTCTAAATACAGTCCATTGAAACTTACAAAGATTTTGATTGTATAGGCTTGATCACACAAGCGGACGGTATAGATCAAGGATCAGACTGCACGTTCTGTGCAGTCTGATCTTGATCTATGCCGTCCGCAAAAGTCAATGTTTTCGCGTTTTTGGCACAGAAAGGGTTAAATCATTTTTAGTCCTTATTCTCATGAATTTTCTTAATTTAAAATTCCCGCAACTGAACTTTTAAATCCAGAATAAGACTAGGAACGAAACTAGGATTGGGTGGTGAATAAAGATGAGCCATGCTTTGTGAAAAGGGGGCTTAATGCATCTGCGAAAAGTATCGACCCAGGTCAGCCTGCGCAATCCGCGCAGTCTGACCAGGGCCGAAACTTTTCGCTTTTTGTCAATTTTCTGTATGTCCAAGGATCAGTCTACCTCATGATTAAGTCGGTTGTTTAAAAAAAAAAAGTGACTGTTATGGATCCGTAATCATGTGACGACTTGCATGGTATCATGTATCAGGGAGCTGCGTTAAGCCCCCTTTTGCCAGAGCACGGCCCAGTTATATAAGATTCTAGGTATGTGCTTATGAAACTGTTTTCATGCTTAATTTAGCTGAGCGTGAAATTTCAAAATTATACAGAATTGATTTGATACGCTTCACAGAGCAACGTTGTAACTTTTCGAGTATCTCTTTTTTTTACTTCTTCTTATTATTATTAAATGAAATGCCTTATTTCT